>QFEY01001673.1:0-38366 GCA_003316435.1 Russula virescens
GCCGACTATATATATCATCATAGATGCCATCGACGAATGCCCAAATGACTCCAATTTGAAGTCTCCCCGGGACAAGGTTCTCGAGCTGGTGATGAAGCTCGTTGACTTGGACCTCCCAAATATTCGGATCTGCATGACTAGTCGCCCCGAGGCGGACATCCATGCTACCCTTTCACCCTTGACATCTCATTCCATTTCTCTTCATGACGCTGAGGGACATAAGAAGGATATCACGGATTATGTTCGGTCTGTCGTCTACTCGACTCGGGAGATGGAGAGCTGGAGTAATGAAGAAAAGAGCCTTGTCATCAGCAAGCTCTGTGAGAAAGCTGACTGCATGTAAGCCATCATTACTTTCAAATCAAGACCGTTCTCATGGATCTACTCAGGTTTCAATATATCAATTGCCAACTGACAGTCTTGAAGAATACCCATCCCACTGCGATCCGTCGAGCCCTCAAGGACTTGCCAGATGGATTAGATGAAACATATAATCGGATATTAAAAGGGATTCCCCGGGGGAAACAGGAATATGCGCAACGTCTGTTGCAATGCGTTGCGGAGTCGATTCGGCCCCTTCGTGTGGAGGAACTTGCATACATCTCTGCGATTCAATTTGATGTAGAACCATGTCCTCATTACAACATGACGTGGCACCCGAGGAACCCAGAAGAAGAGGTGTTATCCATTTGCTCAAGTTTAGTCACCATCGTCGACATGGACGGCTCGCGAGTGGTCCGGTTCTCCCACTTTTCAGTCAAGGAACACTTGACATCGCAACGCCTTGCCGAAGCTGAGGAGCAGCTTTCCCAGTACCACATTCGTTCCGATTCAGCACATATGACCCTTGCAGAGGCTTCTCTGAGCGTTCTTCTCGCATTAGATGGCCAGGTCGATAAGGACAGCATGAAGGACTTCCCCCTTGCTATCTATGCGGCCCAACACTGGGTCGACCATGTGCGTCACCACGGCGTATCATCCAGAATCAAAGACGCAATGAAGCGCCTTTTCGACCCCGACAAGCCACACTTTGCAGCCTGGGTGTGGATACACGATATCGACCGCTCATTCCTGGAAACCATGTTGACGGCGCGTCCACCACCACCAGAAGCTGTTCCATTGTACTATGCCGTACTATGTGGCTTCCCTTCATTTATAGAGCACCTGCTCGTTACCCGTCCGTCTGACGTCAATGCCAGGGGTGGATGTTACACCACTTCATTGCATGCGGCGATCGTCAAAGGAGATGTCGAGATTGTGAGATTAATTCTGAAGCATGGTGCGGATGTCGCCGCGTTGAATAACAATGGATGGAGTCCACTGCATGAAGCATCGAATAGAGGGTATTTGGATGTGGTATGTTTACTACTTGACCACGATCCAGATGTCAACTGTCGAGGCAAAGAAGAATGGACCCCATTAATCGCGGCGTCGGTCAGGGGCGAACTAGAGGTCGCAAGAGTATTATTACAGCATGGTGCATCTGTGGACTCCCACACAAGGGACGAGTGGACCTCGTTAATGTGTGCATCGCGAAATGGACACCTGGAAGTTGTGCGTTTGTTACTCCAGAGCAGCGCGACTGTCGACTCCCGTTCAAATACTGGCTGGACTTCATTGATGTTAGCATCGCAAAATGGACATCTTGAAGTAGTGCGCTTGTTACTCCAGAACAGCGCGATTATCGACTCCCGTGAAAATGACGGCTGGACCTCATTGATGGTAGCATCGCACAATGGACATCTTGAAGTTGTGCGCTTGTTACTGCAGAACAGCGCGACTGTCGACTCCCGTTCAAATGACGGCCCGACCTCATTGATGGTCGCATCGCAAAATGGACATCTTGAAGTTGTGCGCTTGTTACTTCAGAATAGCGCGACTATCGACTCCCGTTCAAATGACGGCTGGACCTCATTGATGCTAGCATCGGAAAATGGACACCTCGAAGTCGTGGATTTGCTACTTCAGAATCGCGCAGCTCAAGGTTCCCGCCCTATCGACAAGCGGTCTCCATCCAGTGGTACGTAATGTTCTTTATCCCCATTCTACACACTCGTTCATATCGCCACCCAGATTCAAATATAAACAATCAGAGCTTCTCTAGTCCCCTCCATCTCGCGTCTACCAATGGCCATCCTGCTGTCGTGGAATTACTTGTCCAGTACGGCGGAGATGTTAATTCCTGCAATCAGGACCAAGAAACGCCTTTACACCTGGCATCAAGTCACGGTCAACTCAACATCGCAGAAACATTACTAATGTCCGGGTCAAATGTCGGTCTTCGCGATAGCGAGGGGTCCACTCCACTACACAAAGCAGCCCAAGGTGGACATCTCCAAGTGGTAACACTGCTAGTCAAGTTCAATGCGGACGTCAACATTCGCAATGGTAACAACGCGCTCCCGTTAGATCTGGCGCATCGTAATGGGAGACGTGATGTGTCACAGTTTCTAGCGGAGTGCATGGGAGTGATGGTTCCTGGGTATGACACCGATGTGACCCGTTCAGACCTAGTATCGGGGGATCCCTTGTCCAACATTTCCCAGCCATCCATTGACCTCGGGCAAAGAGCAAAATTGTCTGACGAGGGGACTTCATTGCATGCTGCGTCGGATGCCGGGGATATTGAGACCGTGCGGTGGTTACTTGGTGGTGGTGCGGATGCCAACGAACGGGACGAAATCCACTGGACTCCCGTTTTTTATGCGTCTCGGGAAGGAAGGGTTGAAGTTGCCCGGTTACTCATGGACCATGGCGCGGACGTAAACCCCCGCGACAAGACTGGTTGGACGCCGTTGCACTTAGCCTCACGATATGGACGCTTGGATGTTATCCAATTGTTACTCGGTCATGGCGCCAGCGTGAACGTAAAGGACCATGGCCACTGGACTGCATTGCATCTTGCATCATTGGTTGGTCATTTCGAGATTGTCGAGGCGCTCCTGAAGCACGGAGCGAATGTTGGTGTGTGGAATGATGAAGGCAGGACACCATCTCAAGTGGCATCGCGGAGTGGATATCGGAATATTGTGCGATTATTTGCAGAATATGATGGTGAAGTAGATGAGATGTAGGACATTGTCGAAGGCAATAATACCATTATTATTTATGTGCCCGGATACACTTTCCCTTGGCGGCTCGAGGCGGACAATCCATAGTAGTCATGGTGTTGGGCGCTCCTCGAATGCTGACCCCCATCTGTCGACACAGTAACACACTACTGTATGGCGGCTGCGATTGGTGCGTTCGCCAAGTAAAGTCGGGACCCTACTAAGAGGAGATTGGAGAGAAGAGGAATTAGGGATGGAAGAGAAGAGGAAAGAGCGCGAAGGGGAATGGGAAGCGGTAAAGAGATGGGAGGAGAAAGCGAGGTGGGATGCGGAAGCAGGATTGAGGGAGCAGAAGGGACCAACGGCGGGTCGACATGTACTGTTTTGGTGTAATGAAAGACCTCAGTGGGTCAACGTAGCTGCGGCGGCTGAAGAGAAAGGAAAGGCTGACCTCGGTAGGTCCGTGCAAGATAAACAAAGTGCGTCGGCGCGCAGCAAGAGAGAAAAGAGAGAGTGGGCTTGTGAGGTCACGCAGGGCAGAAGGGGGCGGCAATGAGTGGGATTCAGAAGATTGCTCTCCTACGACGAGAGTGGTTAGTTTATATACATTCGAGGATACCTACTAAGTCCACAGGGAGAGCTGTGTAGAACGTGTATGTGAGTCGTCCGTTGGTATGTAAAGAATGGCAGTGTTTAGTGAAAATGTGCTTGCTGTGTGCATCGGTGGTCGCAGGGCGGTGACGGTGATGTCGGCTGATGGTCCGGATGCAGAGGCGATGATAGGTATTGATAGCGGGAGAAAGGTACACTCGCTTATACCTGACGTGCACCAGGCATCGTGGCGTAGGCCACGCGTGGCACACTGCGTGGCCTTACACTAACTCTCATGGACAACCATTCATGGTGAAAGCGGCCTCGGGGCACCTACTAGCCCTTGGCATCCCGCCTCACACCGTAACATTATCTTTACCTAGTATCAACTTGTATTATAGTTCGTAACTTTGGTTTATCCTACCGATATTACCAATCTCCCTTTCTCAATTCTCAAATTTCTACTCACCGTCTCACGGGAATCGCCGTAAGGGTCAGCAAAACGGCGCAAAGGTGCAAAGATGAAGTGGCGTACATGATCGATGCACGTGCCGTCTTGCGATGTACGCGACATGTCCTCAAGCTCCTCATCAACTCACAGTGCATCGATGTCATGTTAGACGATTGGATAGGCACATGCGCAACGCGCCTGAAGGATGGGCAGTAACAACTCATCTGGATCGCTCATTCAGAGGTAGGTCAACCCATAGAACGGGCCGGCCAAAGCGGCGCAGTGTCGATCAGGCCCTGCCTGTTCATCAACCACGCCGACAGCCGGACATCCCTTCTGCCATTCCTCGCCTCCGGCGGAAGATGTAATAATTATTGACAAGGCTTCATCGAATTTGGCGAGCCGGTGGGGGATAATGCAGTCCATGTCGCCATCTATATCGTCATGTACAGCTCGCTCCGGCATGATATACTCTGGCTCTTCGAACATATGACACAGGAACTACCTTCGCTTGTCTGCGTGAGCATCCGCCGGACGTTTGCTTCCGAGTCGCTAATGTACATGTTCGATAACTCGGAGCCCTTGGCGGAGAAGAAGCTCAGTGGACACGAAGGATCGACTGCCTTGGTGAGGAACGTCTTGCCCGGTGAACCGCGCCGTCCAAGAGTGTGCCTGTAGGTCAAAGACGTGAAATGGACAGTGTAAATGCATGCCAGCAAGAACATACGTGAGCACCTCTTCAGATCTGATCCGAAAACTACTACTGACCATCCCAGTTCACCGGCTGACAGAATGAAATAGCCATCGGTCAGGCTCAGCACATTGTTTTTCAACGGATTGTACTCAACGGATTGTCATGACTCAGGGCCAAGTATACGATTGTATCATACTGGACAGGTGATTTGACTGCCTGCAAAGCAGATTAGGCTCATGAACTATGAGACGTAGGGTGAAAGCAGGCCGTTCGATTACTTTGGGAATGCCCGTTGTTTGGGCCATCTCTCGTTGAAGCGTTGGTGCTTCTCGCAGAAATGTTAACAGTTAAGTCTCGGAGAGAAAAGTTGGCATTCCCCTTAGAGTTGGGAAGAGGAGCTGCGACAGGGGAGACTCACTTGGAGGAGATGGGGCTGCTAGCGTTGAACTACACCAATAAGGTACCTCGCTGGAAGGAGAGCTCAAGGCGAATGAGATGGAGAAGACGTCGTGCAGAGAAGAACGAATCTAAGATCGGCAGTGCATAGCCATCGCGTGATCACCAATTCCGAAGTCCGAAGTCCGCCGCCAACTGGGAAGGACATTACACGTCTCCTTCAGAAAGTAAAACTGCGACGTTTGATCGTGGCGATGCTTCCTTTCACCTTGCTTTGGGCGCGCGATGCCTGAACTGACCCGTGGGCCAATTATGTCTCTGACAATGCTTTCTCGCTCCCCGAGCAACGCATAGTCTTGATGCGTACCTTTCATTGTGTGTCTGGCACAAGTTTGTTGCTATCGAGTTCTATCGTTGAGAGAGGTGGGAATGCGAAACCAATTAGTGCGGAATTTCTCTATTAGTCTCTTGAATCCGTTCCACGTTCATTCGAGCAAACGTCCAGAGCAGCGGGCGAGGCGGGTATACCAAAGACAGTGCTCCCATTCGTTGACGAACTACGAAGAGACCCAGAGTCCTCATGAACAATTGCCGACAGAGACGAAGCAAAGCACGTACTCAAGGATCGGTCAATTGGAAAACGATATCGACAATTGCAGAAAATTGAGCAACGAAAACTGAACCTCGATGTTGTTGTGGAAGGGATGGTGGCGTCCAATTGACTATTTTTATTGTTCCTCCACAAGACGGTAATAAACACCCTACCCTTGTAGTTGCTCATGGATGCAAGATCAACTCAACTCTGTTCGCCCACTGTAGTCGGTTTGTGGTTCCATATTGTGTCAAAGATATCCTTGATCATGTCGTGGTCCTGAAAGTTGGTCCATACTCTTCGACATAAAGTAAGATCCAGTTACTCGTCTGATATCAAATCCGAAAAATCATGTAAGATTCCTCGTAGATGTCTCCTTGTACATTTATGCTTCTCTCCCTCTGCTTTTAGTACTACCGCTTCATTTCACAAAGATCCTACGGTCCTGTAGTTGTACCGTCGTCCCAATCCTAACCATGTACTTGGTATTTGTTATTCCGTTATCGTCGACGTCACCATCCAGTTGGCAGGTCGCATACCGCGACTCAGAGTCGACCACAGTGACGACGATAGCAACCACAGCCAATGGTATCTTCGCAAGGTAGTACAGCGATGTCAGGAGCAAGGACCACTCGTGGCCGATGTGCCTGGTGGTGACGGCTGCGTCTTGAGTATGGCTGTCGCCAGAGGGCCAAAATAAAAAAATTAGAGAGAAAGAAGACCTCAGAAACAAAATGGGCGCACACGACTAACATGTCCGTCGATCTCTTACGGATCATGCGAGACGGCGTTCAGCAGTACATCCACAGTGAGTACGACAAAGTCCGTCCCAGAAAAGTTGAACGGACGCATATACGCAAAGGGCGAGAAGGATTAGGCGGAACTTGCGCGAGCACACTTGGAGGACATACAGCTACGCCTCGTCGGCATCATCGACCTCTAAGAAGAGCAGCCACCGCAGTGTGAGTCAAGCCGGTCCGGACTGTTCGTCGGGCAAATGACGAAGTGGCCATTCCTGGCAGCCGGAAGGAGGGGAAGAAGAGTTAGGAGGTAAGACAGATACCGTCTAACACGGAGAGGCGTCGAAACGATGTCATCGATGACACCCCCCGAGTCGCTGTAGGCGCAGCACTTGGGCGCTTCAAAGACCAGCTTTTGATGAAGTGATCAACACGAGGCAGGGCATGCGTCGCGTGCCCATTGAATCACACATCGAATATTCGCTTCAGACTTCATGTTGTACTTGTTCAACAGCTCGGGGCCGTTGGCCAAAAAGAAGCCTGTGAGCACGAGGATCGGGCTGCCTTGATGAGGAATGCCTTGCCCGTGCAAGGAAGGTAGTATAGCATAATGCCTGTAGACCAAAGACGTGAGGTGGTGACTTGAATCTGTGCAGGAGCAAGCATACCGGAGCGCTTCCCGCAACTCGACCCGAAAGATTCTACTCTACACTCCGTTCATCAGCTGACAAACTGAGATGGACGTCCGATGGACTCGGTACATTGATTTTCGACGGTGGATTGCAGTGAAGGGTTTTGAGATGATGAATGATACAATTTCCCGCGAGCAGGCTATTCGACTGTTTGAAATGCACGTCAAGACTGTAATGGAAACATGTGCTGAAGGGACGCACCATTCCATGGCGCCAAGCGTGCCAATACCTAACCCATCATTTGTTAAGGTGTGAGTCCATCGTAGCTTCCAGCGAGGCCAGTGAGAAAAGCCTAAGAGAAAGTTGTGGGCTCCGGGAGATGTCAGAGTGGAGACTTGCTCATAAGGAGGGTGGACCTTATAGAATGCGACGAATGAGAGGGAGAAAACTAAGTGAATGTGTCTGGACGATGGGTGAGCAGACCCAGGAAGCTTGTAGGAAATGTGTGGCGGCGTATGAACGGGTCTCGGCTGGGAGCGTGTCGCGGCACAGGGAAAGGTGAATAAAAAGGTCTAAGAGACACGGTGGATGGAAGGCGTGTACGTAATTCAACTTCAACTTAGGTAAGCTAGGACAACTCGTAAGCAGAGCTGTCGACTCGCTCTATTTCACACCCCACTTTGATATCCTCAACGACCATGTCCTCCACCTCCTTTCAATCTATTCTAGACGCTGCCTTGGATGATTACTCCAAGCAGACCGGAATAGACCTTACTAACCATCCCTCTGCAAAACAATTTGATAACTGCCATTCCCCCGACGACGTCGTACGGATATTCCTACGGAGACAAACTGAGTTCAAAGACTATCGGGACAAATACAGAACCCTCATCGACCGTCTTCTTCCAGTAGTCACGGCCGTCCATGCATTTTGTAACACCCTTAGTGGCGCAGCTGACATCGTGAGTTCAAGGGACTGCAATCGCTCTATCTCATCCCACCTTTACGACTCTCTATAGGTTCCGTTTCGACCCACAAAGCTCATATTCACTGGTATTGATGTACTTATCTCGGTGCGAATCATCCTTCTATACCATGATGAAGTGTTCATCTGATGTCCACGCACATCAGGTGGCAATTGGTGTCGGTGAGAGCTACGACGCCCTCGGCGATCTCTTTGAATGTGTCGCCAATTTCCTCCACCGCCTTCATATCTATACCGAGAAGATCCTGTTACCCTCAGCGATGAGAGATATTGTGGTCAAAATTGTCTGCGAAGTACTCAATGTACTTGCACTGGCGAAAAAGCAGATAACTCAGGGTCGCTTCAGTAAGCGGTCCATTGCCTCCTCATCTTCGCTGGCTTATCGTATACAGAGAAATTCACAAAGAAATTACTCGGAGAGAATGAGGTTGAGGCTGTCCTACAGCGACTAGACCGACTCACCCTAGAGGAAGCTCGGATGACTGTTGCAAGCACGCTCGAAGTTGCTCACGGACTGTTCGACAATTTGAAGGTCGTCATGGGCGGTGGGTAATATTACTCTCGTAGCTAAGAAATAATTGAAAAGGTGTATCCGTATAGACGGCAGAGTGTCGATGGATGGCATACGACAAGCTCTGCGTAGGTTCCTTCTGCCTGGAATACCAAATCCTTCAGAGCTCCTCACATCGATAATGTATGTTAGATGTGATGCAAGAGATAGCGGATAAAATGAACAAGGGAGAGAGTTAGTTCTGATGCTTGCCCATAATCATTCTTGGAACTAAATGTATGCCTTACAGGAAACCAATTTCAGAGGGATGTTCGAGATTGGCTTTCCCCTCCGAATCCGTCGACAAATCACAACATCGCTCTCAGAGATCACCTCGAGGGAACGGCTTCGTGGCTCACTCAAAACGACAGGTTCAAGGAATGGATGGCGAATGGATCTCTCTTATGGATTTATGGTAAACGTATGTATCACGTCTCATTTCTTGTCACTCAGCTAGATCGCCATCTGACCCGTCATCTCGCAGCGGGGTCCGGCAAGAGTAATTTGTGGTAAGCGATCACCAAAAATCATTTCCCTGCTCACCCAAACCATCAATTAGTTCTACCATTATTGAACAAGTCAGACGCCTACGTGATACGGGATTGGCCTTGATGAGTTACTTCTACTGTGATTTTAGAGACCCCAAGAAGCAGGAAGTCACTGGATTACTAGCATCTCTTGTTGCTCAACTTTCCGCCAAATCTGATACATGTTATGACATTCTCTCTGCGCTCCATTCTGACTTTAACGGAGGATTAGACCAGCCTGACGATGACACGCTAATGGATTGCTTGGGAAATATGCTCAAATCCGAAGGGCAACCAACAATATATATCATCATAGACGCTGTCGATGAACCCCCCAATGACTCTGATGTAAAGTCTCCCCGGGACAGGATTCTTGAGCTGGTGAAGAAGCTCGTTGATTTAGGCCTGCCAAATGTTCGGATTTGCACGACCAGTCGCCCCGAGGCAGATATCCATGCGACTCTTGCATCCCTGACATCTCATATTGTTTGCCTTCATGACGAAGATGGACATAGGGAAGATATTGCTGAATATGTTCGCTCGGTCGTCTACTCAACTCGAGAGATGGAGATCTGGAGCGATGAGGACAAGAACCTAGTCATCAGGAAGCTATCCCAGAAAGCGGATTGCATGTAAGCCGTCACTACTATGACAATCACGGCTGTTCTCATGCACATGCTCAGGTTTCAATATATCAAATGCCAATTGGCAGCTCTGAAGAATACCCATCGCAATGACATTCGTCATGCTCTCGATAATTTGCCAGATAGTTTGGATGAAACATATAATCGGATATTGAAAGGGATTCCTCAAGGGAAACAGACATACGCACACCACATGTTTCAATGTGTTGCGGAATCCATCCGACCCCTCCGTGTGGAGGAGCTTGCATACATCTCTGCGATTCAATTTGACGCGGAACCACTTCCCCATTATAACACAACCTGGCGCCCGAGGAACCCAGAAGATGAAGTGCTATCCATATGCTCAAGTTTAGTCACCATTGTCGACACGGATGGCTCGCGAGTGGTTCGGTTCTCCCACTTTTCAGTCAAGGAACACTTGACATCGCAACGCCTTGCCGAGGCTGAAGAATGCCTTTCCCGGTTCCACATTCTTTCCGATTCGGCACACATGACCCTTGCAGAGGCTTCCCTGAGCGTCCTTCTCGCATTGGATGACCAGGTTGACAAGGACAGCATGATGGACTTCCCCCTTGCTATCTATGCGGCCCAACACTGGGTCGACCATGTGCATCACCATAGTATATCATCCAAAATCAAAGACGCAATGAAGCGCCTTTTCGACGCCGACAAGCCACACTTTGCAGCCTGGGTGTGGATACACGATATCGACCGTTCATTCCTGGAGACCATGTTTACAGCGCGTCCACTACCACCAGAAGCTGTTCCATTGTACTATGCCGTACTATGTGGCTTCCCTTCGCTTATAGAGCACCTGCTCATTACCCATCCGTCTGACGTTAATGCCAGGGGTGGATGTTACACCACTTCATTACATGCAGCAATCGTCAAAGGAGATGTCGAGATTGTGACATTAATTCTGAACCATGGTGCAGATGTGGGTGCCTTGAATGACGATGGATGGAGCCCACTACATGAAGCATCGAATAGAGGGCATCTGGATGTGATAGGCTTACTACTTGACCACAATTCAGATGTCAACTTTCGAGCCAGAAAAGAATGGACCCCATTAATCACGGCGTCGGCCAGGGGCGAACTAGAGGTCGCAAGAATATTATTACAGCATGGTGCATCTGTGGACTCCCAATCAAGTGACGGGTGGACCTCGTTAATGCAGGCATCGGGAAATGGACACCTGGAAGTTGTTCGTTTGTTAGTCCAGAGCAGCGCGACTGTCGACTCCCGTTCAAATGATGGCCGGACCTCATTGATATTGGCATCAAAAAATGGACGTCTTGAAGTTGTGCATCTATTACTCCAGAATAGTGCGACTGTTGAATCCCATTCAAATGACGGCTGGACCTCATTAATGTTGGCATCGGAATATGGACATCTTGAAGTCGTGCATTTGTTACTCCAGAGTAGCGCGACAATCGACTCCCGTTCAAATGATGGCCGGACCCCATTGATGTTGGCATCGCAATATGGACATCTTGAAGTCGTGCATTTGTTACTCCAGAGTAGGGCAACAGTCGACTCCCGTTCAAATGATGGCTGGACCTCATTGATATCGGCATCCCAAAATGGACATCTCGAAGTCGTGCGTTTGTTACTCCAGAATAGTGCGACTGTTGACTCCTGTTCAAATGATGGCTGGACCTCATTGATGTTGGCATCACAATATGGACATCTTGAAGTCGTGCATTTATTACTCCAGAGTAGCGCGACAATCGACTCCCGTTCAAATGATGGCTGGACCTCATTGATATTGGCATCAAAAAATGGACATCTTGAAGACGTGCATTTGTTACTCCAGAATCGCGTGACTGTTGACTCCCGTTCAAACGGCGGCTGGACCTCATTGATGTTGGCATCGCAATATGGACATCTCGAAGTCGTGCGTTTGTTACTTCAGAGTAGCGCAACAGTCGACTCCCGTTCAAATGATGGCTGGACCTCATTGATATTGGCATCAGCAAATGGACATCTTGAAGTCGTGCGTTTGTTACTCCAGAACAGCGCGACTGTTGACTCCCGTTCAAATGGCGGCTGGACCTCATTGATGTTGGCATCGCAATATGGATGTCTCGAAGTCGTGCGTTTGTTACTCCAGAGTAGCGCGACAGTCGACTCCCGTTCAAATGATGGCTGGACCTCATTGATATTGGCATCGGCAAATGGACATCTTGAAGTCGTGCGTTTGTTACTCCAGAATAGCGCGACTGTTGACTCCCATTCAAATGGCGGCTGGACCTCATTGATGTTGGCATCGCAATATGGACGTCTCGAAGTCGTGCGTTTGTTACTCCAGAACAGTGCGACTGTTGACTTCCGTTCAAATGACGGCAGGACCTCATTGATGTTGGCATCGCAAAATGGACATCTCGAAGTTGTGCGTTTGTTACTTCAGAATGGCGCAGCTCAACGTTCCCGCCCTATCGACGAATGGTCTCCATCCAGTGGTACGTAATGTTCTTTATCCCCATTCTACATGCTCGTTCATATCGCCACCTAGGTTCAAATACAAACAATCAGAGTTTCTCTAGTCCCCTCCATCTCGCATCTACCAACGGCCATCCTGCTGTTGTGGAATTACTTGTCCAGTACGGTGGAGATCTTAATTCTCGGAATCAGGACCAAGAAACGCCTTTGCACTTGGCATCAAGTCATGGTCAACTCAACATCGCAGAAATGTTACTAATGTCCGGGTCAAATGTCCATCTTCGCGATAGCATGGGGTCCACTCCACTACACAAAGCAGCCCAAGGTGGACATCTCCAACTGGTAACACTGCTAGTCAAGTTCAATGCGGACGTCAATATTCGCAATAGTAACCACGCGCTCCCATTAGATCTGGCACATCGTAATGGGAAACGTGTTGTGTCAAACTTTCTAGCGGAGTTCATGGGAGTCATGGTCCCTCAGGATGACACCGATGTGACCAGTTCGGGCCTAGTATCGGAGGATCCCTTGTCCAACATTTCCCAACGATCCATTGACCTCGGGCAAGGAGCAAAACTGTCTGACGAGGGGACTTCATTACATGCTGCGTCGGAGGCCGGGGATATTGAGACCGTGCGGTGGTTACTTGATGGCGGTGCGGATGCCAACGAACGGAACGAATTTGACAGGACTCCAATTTTCTATGCATCTCTGAATGGAAGGCTTGAAGTTGCCAGGTTACTTATCGACTGTGACGCGGACATAAACCCCCGCGACAAGACTGGTTGTGTGCCATTGCACGCAGCCTCACGATATGGACACTTGGATGTTGTCCAATTGTTACTCGATTATGGTGCCATCGTGAATGCAAAGAAGCATAACTACTCGACTGCATTGCATCTTGCATCACTGGATGGTTATTTCGAGGTTGTCGAGGTGCTCCTCAAGCACGGAGCGAATGCTGGCATGCAGAATGATGAAGGCAGGACACCATCTCAAGTGGCATCGCGGGGCGGATATCGGAATATTGTGCGATTATTGGCGGAATATGATGATGAAGTAGATGAGATGTAGGGCAATGTCGAAGGTAATGACACCATTATTATTTATGTGCCCGGATACACTTTCCCCTGGTGGCTCGAAGCGGTCAATCCACAGTACTATCGTAGTAGTCATGGTGTCAGGCGTTCCTCGAATGCTGACCCCCATCTGTCGGGACAGTAACACACTACTCTCATAGACAACCATTCATGGATCAAAGCGGCCTCGGGGCCCCTCCCAGCCCTTGGCATCCCGCCTCATACAGTAACATTATATTCACCTAGTATCAACTTGTATTATATTTCGCAACTTTGGCTTATCCTACCGATGTTACCAACCTCCCTTTCTCAATACTCATTTTTCTACTCACCGTCTCACGAGAATCGCCGTAAGGATCAGCACAACGGCGCAAGGGTGCAAAAATGAAGTGGCGTAAAGGACCGATACACGTGCCGTCCTCTTGTGATGTACGCAACATGTCCTCAAGCTCCTCATCAGCTCACAGTGCATCAATATCCATGCTAGACGGTTGGATAGGCACATGCGCAACGCGCCTGAAGGATGGGCAGCAGCAACTCGTCTGGATCGCTCACGCAGAGGTAGATCAACCCATTGAACGGGCCGGCCGAAGTGGCGCAGTGTCGATCAGACCCTGCCTGTTCATCAATCACGCCGACAGCCAGACATCCCTGCTGCCATTCCTTGCCTCAATATCAGTTGACAAGACTGTATCGAATTTGGTGAGTTGGTGAGGGATAATGCAGTCCATGTTGCCATCTATATCGTCACACACAGCTCGCTCAGGCGCAATACGCTCCAACTCTCTGAATATACGACACAGGAACTACCTTCGCGCGCCCACATTAGCATCCGCTTGACGGTTGCTTCCGATTCACTTATGTACATGTTCAATAACTCAGAGCTCTTGGCGGAGAGGTTCAGTTGACACCAATATTCGACCGCCTTGACGAGGAACGTCTTTCCCGGTGAAGCGCGCCGTCCAAGAGTGCGCCTGTAGATCAAGGACGTGATATGAACAGCGTAAATGCATACCAGCACAATCATATGTGAGCGCCTCTTGAGATCTGATCCGAAAACTACTACTGAACATCCCAGTTCACCGGCTGACAGAATGAAATAGCCATCCGTCAGGCTCAGCACATTGTTTTTCAACGACGGATTGTAGTCAACGATTTGTCATGACTCAAGGTCAAGGGTACGGTTGTACTGGACAGGTAATTCGACTGTCTTCAAAGCGCATGAGGCTCATGGACTATGAGACGTAGGACGAGAGGAGCAGACCGTTCCATTGTGCAGAGAATTCCCATTGTTTGGGCCATCGCTCGTTGAAGTGTGGGTGCTTTCGCAGAAATGTTAACAGTTAGGTCTCTGAGAGAACAGTTGGCATTCCTCTTATAGTTGGAAGATGAGCCGCAACAGAGGAGACTTACTCGAAGGGAGGAGGGGTGGCTAGCGTTGAACTACCCCGTTAGAATATCTCACTGGGAAGGAGAGTCGAAGGCGAATGAGACGGAGAAGACGTCGTGTGAAGCTGAGATTGGCAGTTCGGCGATTCGGGAATAGCCATCGCGTGATCACCAATTCCGAAGTCCGAAATCCGCCGCCAACTGGTATGATACGACGTTTGATCTATGGTTCCTTTCACCTTGCTTTGGGCGTACGATGCCTAAACCGACCCGTGGGCTAATAGTGTCACAGAAAATGCTTCCTTGCTCTCCAAGCAACGCATGGTCTTAATGCCTACCTTCCATCGGGTGTCCGGAGCTATCGAGCTCTATCGTCGAGTAAAGTGGGAGGAATGTCCCTATTAATCTCTTGAACACGTTTCATGTTCATTCCAGCAAACGTCCAGAGCAGCGGGCGAGGCGGACGTACCAAAGACAGTGCACCATATCGTTCACGAGCCACGAAGAAACTTAGGGTCTTCCGGAGCAATTGCCGACAGAGATGAAGCAAAGCGAGTATTCAAGGAGCGGTCAAACGATATCAAAAATTGCAGAAATCCGAGCAACGAAAACTAAACCTCGATGCTGTTATTGAAGGGAGGGTGGCGTCCAAGTGTTCATCGTTCCTCCAAGAGCCATAGCGATAAATGCCCCACCCTTGTAGTTGCTCATGGATGCAACATCGACTCAACACCATTCTCCCACCGTTGTCGCCTCGTGGTTCCGTCTTATACCAAAGATGTCCTTGTCCGTATTGTGGTCCTGAGAGAAGTTTATAATCTTCGGCATAGAGCATGGTAGTCCAGATCCAGTTACTCGTCTGATATTAAATCCGTAAAGTCATATAAGATGCCCAGCAGATGTATCCTTGTACACTTATGCTCCCATCTGCCTTTAGTACTACTACTTCACTTCTAAAAGATCCTACAGTCCTGTAGTCATACCATCATCCTAATCCTTCCCCTGTACTTGGTATTCGTCTTTATTCCCTAATCGTCGATATTACCATCCATTTGGCACAACGTATACCGCGACTCAAAGTTGGCCACAGTGGCGATGATAGCAGCCTCAGGCATTGGTATCTCAACAAGATAGTACGGTGGCGTGAGGGGCGAGGGTCACTCGTGGCCGACGTGCCTGGTGGCAGCGACTGCGTGCTGAGCATGGCTGTGGCCAGAGAGCCAAAATACAAAATCAGAAAGGAGACAGCAGTCCGCAGAGAGACGAAACGGGCGTACGCGACAAACATGTCCGTCGATCTCCTGCGTATCATGCGCTACGGCGTTCAGCAGCACATCCGCAGCGAGTACAACCACGTCCGTCCAGGAAAGGTAGAACGGACGCATACGCGCAAAGGGAAAGAGATCTCACGCGGAATTAAGGTAGAACTTGCGAGAGCGCGCTTGGAGGAGGTGCAGCTACACCTCGTCGGCATCGTTGATCTCGAGGAAGAGCGGCTACCGCAGTGCGAGTCAAGCTGGTCCGGTCTGTTCGTCTGGCTAATGACGAAGACGCCATCTCTGGCAGCCGGAAGAAGGGGAAGACGGGGTATGAGGTAAGGAAGATACCGTCGAACTCGGCGAGGAGTCGAAACAATGCCATCGATGACGCCCCCGAGCCGCCGTAAGCGCTGCACTCTGGCGCTCCAGAGACCAGCTTTTTGATGAACTGATGAACACGACGCGAGGCATGCGTCGTGCGCCCGTTGGATCAGACATCGGGTGTTCGCCTCATTCTCCATGATGGACTTATTCTGCAGCTCGGGGGCATTGACCAAAAAGAAGCTCGTAGACACGAGGGTGAGGCTGCCTTGATGAGGAGTGCCTTGCCCGTGCAAGGCGGGCAGTACAAGAAGGTGCCTGTGGACCAAATATGTGAGGTGGCAACGTAAATGCGTGCAGGAGCGAGCATACCGGAGCGCTTAATGAGATATGACCTGAAAGGTTCAACTCAACATTTCCATTTGTCAGCTGACAGACCGATACGGACGACCGATAGATTCTGCGCAATGATTGTCGACGGTGGGCCGCAGTCAAGGATTTTGCGATGATGAACGATACAATATCCCCCGGGCAGGTAATCCGACGGCTGGGAAAGCATGTCAGGGCCATGTACCTGAAACGTGTGCTGAAGGGAGAGACCTTTCCATCACGCCAAGCGTGCCCGTATCTAGCTAATTATTTGTTGAGGTGCGGGTGCTTCGTTGGTTTCCAGCGAGGCCAGTGAGAGAAGGTCGAGATCGTGACTTCCTCATAGGGGAGATGTCGGAGGGGAGACTCGCTCGGAGGGAGGGTGGACCTTGTGGAGTTCGACGAAAGAAACGGAGAAAACTGAGTCCCCTGGAAGCGGACGCGTGCTCTCTTCCAAAGAAAGTGAACGAAAAGGGTCGAGATTTTTTTTATTGACGTTGGATCTGCTTAGGTAAGGTGTCTGACACGTGAGAGGGCAACTAGGGCAACACCGCCTCATCGATGATCGACTCGGAGAAACGAATGCTCAGTGGATCTACGTCCACAAACATATGTCCGAAAGCCAGCGATCCCGTCCGTTTGGCAAGGTCAGGCTGCCCAAAATCACCGCCTTGCCAGGCCGTGGAGGAGTCGCAGTAAATGCACGGAATTCCGACTCAAGCCTCGGCTTGAGATCACGCCTGCGTGAGTTGTGGAGTCCAAGTAGAGCCCCATCCCCGTCGACTCGCCCCGATTCGCCCCTCCCTTCAACGACCTTGCCCTCCACCACTTTTCAATCCATTCTGGGTGCGGCATTGGACGATTATTTCAAGCAGACCGGAGTAGACCTTGCCAGCCATCCCTCTGCAAAACAATTCGACAATTGCAATTCCCCTGACGACGTCGTTCGGGTACTCCGACAAAGACAAAACGAGTTCGACGCCTATCGGGACAACTATCGCACCCTCATCGACCGCCTTTGTCCAGTAGTCACAACCGTCCATGCGTTTTGTAACATCCTTAGTGGCATTGCTGACCTTGTGAGCTCTTGGGACTAAAATCGCTTTATCTCATCCCATCTTACGAGTCTCTGTAGGTTCCGTTTCGACCCACGAAGCTCATTTTCACTGGTGTTGACATGCTCATCTCGGTACGTATCATCATTCTCTATCATGATCAGGTGTTCATGTGATGCCCATGTATATCAGGGGGCTATTGGTGTCAGTGAAAGCTACGACGCCCTTGGGGATCTATTTGAATGTATAGCCTATTTCCTGCGGCGCCTTCATATCTATACCGAGAAGATCCAGTTGCCCTCAATGATGACAGATATTGTAGTCAAAATCGTCGTTGAAGTACTCAACGTACTCGCACTGGCGAACAAGCAAATAACACAAGGTCGTTTTAGTAAGTGGTCAATCGCCTTCCGATCTTCGCTAGCTGATCCCACACAGAGAAATTCACAAAGAAGTTACTCGGAGAGAACGAAGTTGAGGCTGTTCTATTGCGACTAGACCGACTTACCCAGGAGGAAGCCCGGATGACCGTTGCAAGCACGCTCGAAGTCGCTCACGGACTGTTTGATAATTTGAAGATCGTCATAGATGGTGGGTAATACTACTGTAACCTCATGTTTATCAAACGATTGATAAGATGTTTTCGTATAGACGGCAAGGTGTCGATGGATGGCATACAACAAGCCATGCGTAGGTCCCTCCTGGGTGGCATACCCAACCTTCCAGAGCTCCTTACACTGATAACGGATGTTAGGTGTGATGCAAGAGATAGCGGATAAACTAAACAAGGGAGAGAGTTAGTCCTGGTGCTCACACGCAATCATTCTCGGCGCTGAATGTGTACCTCACAGGGAACCAGTTTCAGAGGGACGTTCGAGATTGGCTTTCCCCCCCGAATCCCTCCACAAATCACAATATTGCCCTCAGAGATCACCTCGAAGGAACTGCTTCGTGGCTCACTCAAAGCGACAGGTTCAAGAACTGGATGGAAAGTGGTTCTCTCCTATGGATATATGGTAAACGTACGTGTCACTTCCCCCCATTTCTTCTCGCCCACCTGAATCGCGAGCTGACCCATCGTTTGACAGCGGGGTCGGGCAAGAGTATTTTGTGGTGAGTGGTCACCAAAAACGATATTCCTGCTTACTCAAATGATCAATCAGTTCCACAATTATTGAAGAAATCAGACGCCTACGTGATACGGGATTGGCCTTGATGACCTACTTTTACTGTGACTTTAGAGACCCAAAGAAGCAGGAGGTCACTGGATTACTAGCTTCTCTTGTCGCTCAGCTTTCCGCAAAATCTGATACATGTCATGACATTCTCTCTGCACTCTATTCTGACTTCAACGGAGGATTGGACCGGCCCGACGATGACACGCTACTGGATTGCTTGGGAAAGATGCTGAAAGCGGAACGACAACCAACAATGTATATCATCGTGGATGCTATTGATGAATGCACCAATGACTCCGATGTGAAGTCTCCGCGGGACAGAATTCTTGAGCTGATGAAGAAGCTAGTTGATTTTGGCCTGCCAAATGTTCGTATCTGCACGACCAGTCGCCCCGAGGCAGATATCCATGCGACTCTTGCATCCTTGACATCAAACATCATTTGCCTTCATGACGAAGAAGGACATAAGAAAGATATCGCTGACTATGTTCGCTCGGTCATCTACTCAACTCGAGAAATGGAGATCTGGAGCGATGAGGACAAGAACCTCGTCATCAAGAAGTTTTCCCAGAAAGCTGATTGCATGTAAGCCATCACTACTATGCGAATCACGGCTGTTCTCATCCACCTACTCAGGTTTCAATATATCAAGTGCCAATTGGCAGCTCTGAAGAATACCCATCGCAATGACATTCGTCATGCCCTCAATAACTTGCCAGATAGTTTGGACGAGACATATAGTCGGATCCTGAAAGGGATTCCTCAAGGGAAACAGAAATACGCTCACCGCATGTTCCAATGTGTTGCAGAGTCGATTCGACCCCTTCTCGTGAAGGAGCTTGCATACATCTCTGCGATTGAATTTGACGCGGAACCATTTCCCCATTACAACACGACGTGGCGCCCGAGGAACCCAGAAGATGAAGTGCTATCCATATGCTCAAGTTTGGTCACCATGGTCGAGATGGATGGCTCGCGAGTGGTCCGGTTCTCTCACTTTTCTGTCAAGGAATACTTGACATCGCAACGGCTTGCCGAGGCTGAAGAACGCCTTTCCCGGTTCCACATTCTCTCCGATTCAGCACACATGACCCTCACAGAGGCTTCCCTGAGCGTCCTTCTCGCATTGGGTGGCCCGGTTGACAAGGACAGCATGAAGGACTTCCCCCTCGCCATGTATGCGGCCCAATACTGGGTGAACCATGTGCAACACCATGGGATATCTTCGAGAATCAAGGACGCGATGAGGCGTCTTTTTGATCCTGATGAGCCACACTTTGCAACGTGGGTATGGTTACACGATGTCGACCGTTCATACCTGGGAACCATGTTCACTGCGCGACCATCACCACCGGACGCTGTTCCATTGTACTATGCCTCACTATTAGGTTTCCCTTCCCTTGTAGAACACCTGCTCGTTACTCACCCAGGGGGCATCGGCTCCAGGGGCGGATGTTACACTACTCCGTTACATGCGGCAATCGTCAAAGGAAATATCGAAATCGTGAGGTTACTTTTAAAACACGGTGCAGATGCCTCTGCCTTGAACAACGATGGGCTGAGCCCACTGCATGAGGCATCAAACAGAGGGTATCTGGATGTCGTAGGCTTGTTGCTTGACTACCATTCGGATGTCAACTCTCGAAGCCTAGGAGAGGATACCCCATTGATGAGCGCGTCGTCCAGGGGTGAACTAGAGATTGCTCGTGAATTACTACGGCGTGGTGCATCTGTCGATTCACATGAAAGCAGTGGCTGGACCTCGTTGATGTCGGCATCGCAAAATGGACATCTTGAAGTTGTGCGTCTGTTACTCCAAAGTAACGCGACTTCCGACTCCAGTTCAAATGATGGCTGGACCTCATTGATGTTGGCATCGAGAAATGGACATCTTGAAATCGTGCATTTGTTACTCCAGAACAGCGCGACTGTCGACTCCCGTCAAAATGACGGCTGGACCTCATTGATGCAAGCATCGGGAAATGGACATCTTGAAGTCGTGCATCTGTTACTCCAGAACAGCGCGACTATCGACTCCCGTCAAAATGACGGCTGGACCTCATTGATGGTAGCATCGCAACATGGACAACTTGAAGTCGTGCATTTGTTACTCCAGAACAGTGCGACTGTTGACTCCTGTTCAAATGATGGCTGGACCTCATTGATGCTAGCATCGCAAAATGGACATCTTGAAGTCGTGCGTTTGTTACTCCAGAACAGCGCGACTGTCGACTCCTGTTCAAATGATGGCTGGACCTCATTGCTGGCAGCATCGCAAAATGGACATCTTGAAGTTGTGCGCTTGTTACTTCAGAATGGTGCGGCTCCAGGCTCTCGCCCTATCGACGAGCGGTCTCCATCCAGTGGTACGTAATGTTCTTTATCCCCATTCTACACACTCGTTCATATCGCCACCCAGATTCAAATACAAATAATCAGAAATTCTCTAGTCCCCTCCATCTTGCGTCTACCAACGGCCATCTTGCTGTTGTGGAAGTACTTGTCAGTTACGGCGGAGATGTTAATTCCCGGAATCAGGACCAAGAAACGCCTTTACACCTGGCATCAAGTCACGGTCAACTCAACATCGCTGAAATGTTACTAATGTCCGGGTCAAATGTCGGTCTTCGCGATAGCAAGGGGTCCACTCCATTACACAAAGCAGCCCAAAGTGGACATCTCCAAGTGGTAACACTACTAGTCAAGTTCAATGCGGACGTCAATATTCGCAATAGTAACAACGCACTCCCGCTAGATCTGGCACATCGTAATGGGAGACGTGATGTGTCAAAGTTTCTAGCGGAGTGCATGGGAGTCATGGTTCCTCAGGATGATACCGATGTGACCCATTCAGACCTAGTATCGGAGGATCCCTTGTCCATAATTTCCCAGCCATCCATCGACCTCGGGCAAGGAGAAAAACTGTCTGATGAAGGGACTTCATTACATTCTGCGTCGGAGGCCGGGGATATTGAGACCGTGCGGTGGTTACTTGATGGCGGTGCAGATGCCAACGAACGGGACGAATTCCACAGGACTCCAATTTTCTATGCGTCTCGAGAAGGAAGGGTTGAAGTTGCCAGGTTACTTATCGACTGTGACGCGGACGTGAACACCCGTGACAAGATTGGTTGTGTGCCGTTGCACTTGGCCTCACGATATGGACACTTGGATGTTGTCCAATTGTTACTCGGTCATGGCACTAATGCGAACGTAAAGATGCATGACTACTGGACTCCATTGCATCATGCATCAATGGTTGGTCATTTCGAGGTTGTCGAGGTGCTCCTCAAGCACGGAGCGAATGTTGGAGCGCGGAATGATGAAGGCAGGACACCATCTCAAGTGGCATCGCGGAGCGGATATCGGAATATTGTGCGATTATTGGCGGAATATGCTGATGAAGTAGATGAGATGTAGGGCATTGTCGAAGGCAATCACACCATTATTATTTATGTGCCCGGATACACTTTCCCTTGGCGGCTCGAGCGGTCAATCCATAGTAGTCATGTGTCGGGCGTTCCTCTAATGCTGACCCCCATCCGTCGAGACAGTAACATACTATTCTCATAGACAACCATTCATGGTGAAAGCGGCGTCGGGGCCCCTCCCAGCCCTTGGCATCCCGCCTCACACTGTAATATTACATTCACCTAGTATCAACTTGTATTATAATTCGGAATTGTGGTTTGTCCTACCGACGTTACCAATCTCCCCTTCTTCTCAATACTCATTTTTCTACTCAAAGTCTCACGGGAATCACTGTAAGGATCAGTACCACGGCGCAAAGGTGCAAAGATGAAGTGGCGTACATGACCGATGCACGTGCCGTCGTCTTGTAATGTACGCGACATGTCCTCAAGCTCCTCATCTCACAGCGCATCAATGTCCATGCTAGACGATTCGATAGGCACATGCGCAACGCGCCTGAAGGATGGACAGCAGCAACTCGTCTGGATCGCTCATGCAGAAGCAGGTCAACCCATAGGATGGGCCGGCCGAAGCGGCGCAGTGTCGATCAGACCCTGCCTGTTCATCAATCACGCCGACAGCCGGACATCCCTGCTGCTATTCCTCGCCTCCGGAAGAAGATGTAATATCAGTTGACAGGACTCCATCGAATTTAGTGAGCCGGTGACGGATAATGCAGTCCATGTTGCCATCTATATTGTCATGCACAGCGCACTCGGGTGCAATATACTCAGACTCTCCAAACATACGACACAGGGACTACCTTCGCGCGCCCACGTCAGCATCCGCCGGACGTTTGCTTCCGATTCGCTTATGTACATGTTCAATAGCTCAGAGCCCTTGGCGGAGAAGTTCAGTGGACACGAATGATCGACTGCCTTGGCGAGGAACGTCTTTCCCTGCGAAGCGCGCCGTCCATGAGTGCGCCTGTAGACCAAGGACATGAAATGAACAGCGTAAATGCATGCCAGCACAATCATACGTGAGCGCCTCTTGAGATCTGATTCGAAAACTACTACTCAATATCTCAATTTACCGGTTGACAGAACGAAATAGCCATCCGTCAGGCTCAGCACATTGTTTTTCAACGATGAATTGTGGTCAACGGTTTGTCATGACTCATGGTCAAGGATAGGATTGTACTGGACAGGTAATTCGACGACATGCAAAGCGCATCAGGTTTATGAACTATGAGACGTAGGACAAGAGGAGCAGACCGTTCCATCGCGCAGAGAATACCCGTTGTCTGGACCATCGCTCGTTGAAGCGTGGGTGCTTTCTCAGAAATGTTAACAGTTAGGTCTCTGAGAGATTAGCTGGGATTCCTCTTAGAGGTGGGAAGAGGAGCTGCGACAGGGGAGACTTACTCGGAGGGAGGAGGGCCGGCTAGCTTTGAACTACCTCGTTGGAGTACCTCGCTGGGAAGGAGAGATGAAAGCGAATAAGATGGAGAAGACATCGTGTGAAGCTGAGATTGGCTGTTCGGCAATTCGGGAATAGCCATCGCATGATCACCAATTCCGAAGTCCGAAGTCCGCCGCCAACTGGGAACAGGTAGTAAAACCGCAACTTTTGATCGTGGCGATGCTTCCTTTCAGCTTGCTTTGGGCGCACGATGCCTAAACCGACCCGTGGGCCAATTGTGTCGCAGAAAATCCTCCCTTTCTTTCCAAGTAATGTATAGTCTTAATGCGTACCTTCCATTGATTCAGGTGTTCGGAGCTATGAGCTATCGAGTTCTATTGTCGAGTCAAGTGAGAGGAATGCCTCGGCGCCATTGCTCAGCGCTCAGGTCTGGGATCAAATGTCGGTTCTCAAGATAGCGTGGGTTCCACTCCACTACACAAAGCGGCTCACCGTGGACACCTGGACGTCATGATGCTGTTACTCAAGTTCAGTGCGGACGTCAACATTCGCAATAGCAACAACGCGCTCCCGTTAGACCTGGCCCATCGCAATGGGAAACGTGATGTCATAAATTTTCTAGCGGAATACAAGGGAGTCATTGTTCCCGAGGATCACACCGATGTGACATGTTCTGACCCAGCATCGCAGGATCCTTTGTCCAAAGTTTCCCAGCCATCCATTGGCCGCGGGCAAGGCACAAAAAGGTCTGACAATGGGAATTCACCGCATGTTGCGTCGCAGGCCGGGGATATTGAGACTGCGGTCGTTACTTGATGGCGGCGTGGATGCCAACGAACAGGACGGAATCCGCCGGACTCCGATTTTTTATGCGTCTAAGGAAGGAAGGCTTGAAGTTGCCAAATCACTCATCGATTGTGACGCGGACGTAAATTCCCGCGACACGACTGGTTGGACCCCGTTGCATGTCGCATCACGATGTGGACACTTGGGTGTTGTACATTTGTTACTCAATCACGGTGCTGACTCGGATGTGGATACAAAGAAGCATGAATATGGACTGCATTATATTTTGCATCACTGGCTGGTTATTTCAAGGTTGTTGAAGCACTCCTCAAGCACTGAACAAATTTTGGTGTGGGGAACAACGAAGATAGGACACCATCTCGGGTAGCCTCGCGGAACGGATATCGGAACATCGTACGATTATTTGCAGAATATCATAATGATGTAGATGATATTTAGGGCATTATCAATGGCAATGACACAATCTTTTGCGAATTCGGATATGCTTTCCCTTGGCGGTTCGAAGTGGTCAATTCATAGTAGTCACGGTGTGTGACTTTCCTCGAATTCTGACCCCCATCTGTCGAGATAGTAATACACTATCGTCATAGACGATCGTGATAAATAGTGGCTTCGTGGCGCCTCGCGGCCCTTGGCACCCCACCTTACACCGTGACAGTATATTCACCGAGTATCAACTTGTATCATAGTTCGTAACTTTGATTTGTCCTACCGACGTTACCAATCTCCCCTTCTCAATACCCATTTTGCTACTTGACTTCTCATGGGAATTACTGTGAGCATCCGAAAAACGGCACAAAGATGCAGAAACGAAGTGGCGTACATGGTCGGCGCATGTCTCGATCTCCTGCGATGTACGCGACATAGCCTCGAGCACCCCATCGGCTCACAGCGCATCAAGGTCCGCACTTAAGCTGAACAGGCACGTGTGCGCGACGCGTGCCAAGTTAATTGAGGGTGGGGCGGAGTCGAGAGGGAATTTCCGCATGAGTGATTTGAGAATGCGCAGCTATGCCTCGCCCTATCGCTCACGCCGATGAAGAGCAACAGCATCGAATTGTCTGTCCGAACCAGTATAGTGTCGATGAGATTGGGCCTGTTCATCGCGATGACGACCAAGGTAATTCTGCTGCCATTCCTCACCTCCGGAGAGAGATGAAAAGGTGATTGATGAGATGCCATCGAGTTCGGCAAGCCGCCGAGCGATGGCGCAGTCTACGCCGCGGTCACTGCCTCCGGGCGCAGCTCGCTCGGGCGCGATGGACTCCAGCTCTTCGAAGGATATGACAAGGATTTAGCGTCGCACGCCCGCCTCGACATCCATCAAAAACTCCTTTCTGAATCGCCGGTGCGGATGTTCAACAACTCGGAGCCTTTGGCCGAGAGGAGGTTCCGTGAGTGCGAAAGTACAACTGCGTTGGCGAGAGGTATGTTGCCCATGCCAAGCGCCCAGTAAAGAGAGTACCTGTGGACTAAAGACGTGAGCAGCATAAATGCATGGCAGCGCGAACGTACGTGGGTGCCTCTTGAGATTTGACCCGAAAACTACTACTCAATATCCCGGTTCACGGGTTGACGAGATGAAATGACCATCCGATGGGTTCGGCAGCTTTCTTTTTGACAGCAGATTGTAGCCAACGGTTTGTCATGACCCATGATCA
Organism: Russula virescens; assembly: GCA_003316435.1. Taxonomy (NCBI): domain Eukaryota; kingdom Fungi; phylum Basidiomycota; class Agaricomycetes; order Russulales; family Russulaceae; genus Russula; species Russula virescens. The sequence goes on from QFEY01001673.1 coordinate 26,249, forward strand.
AGGATACAATTTTACTGGATGGGAAATTCAACTGCCTGCAAAACGCGTCAGGCCTATGCACTAAGGGACATGGGATGAAAGGAGCAGACCATTCCATCACGATGAGAATGCCCGTTGTCTGGGCCAACTCCTGTTCAACCGTGCGTGCTTCTCGCGGAAATGGTACCAGTTTGGCCTGGGAGAGAACAGTTGGCATTCCTCTTAGAGTTGAGAAGAGGAGTTGCGACAGCGGAGACTCACTCGGAGGTAGGTGGACCTACCAGCGTTGAGCAACTACCCAAAGGGCAACATTATACAGTACTTCGCTGGGTAGGAGAGTCGAAGGCGAATGAGGTGTACGTTTGGTTTGTTTGAGAGATGAACTCGTGCGTGATGGAGGGGTACGTCGCGTACAGTAAAGCGAGGCTGAGAATTGACGCGCGTTTCGGGACTTCTGCGATTCGGGGTTTCGGGAGTAGGCGAGGCATCGCGTAATCACCGATTCTGAATTCTGAAGTCGTTTCGAAGTTCGAAGTTTGAACTCCGCTTTCAGATGTCGAACCAAAGTTGCAATGCTAGGCTGAAACTCAGTCCGGCACTCTGTATAGGTGGGCTTGATGCATGTCCTCTCTGGCACGTACTGGGTTCAGACACGTGTCTTGTTAGGTGGGTCAATGGGTCAAACTGCGACGTTTCCAATTTATCGTCACATCAGCTCCCCTTACCTCACTTTCGTCCCGCGATACCCAGACCAACTCGTGGCCTACTTACGCCTCTGAAAAAGCCTCCTTACTCTTCGAGCAGCGCATAGTCCTAATGCGTACCTTCTATTGGGTATCCAGCAAAAGGCTGCGGCCATCAAGTTCGATCGTCGAGTGAGGTGGGAAGCCTGGTGCCTAGACACTACACGTTCTACATGATGACAACGATAGTGTCTCATTAGTGTCGCTATATCAATGCGGTGGTGCTGTAGCGTGACGCATGAGTGCCACTATGCAATCAATGCGCCTGATATGTTGATAATGTAATATCTAACTGAGCGTAGCTATCATGAGAGAGTTAGGAATCAGAAATGAGGGTTCAAAACACAGAGAAAAGGATTGAACGTCCTGTAAGGCCCCGCGTTGTGCAACAGCGTGACCTAGACGCGCGTCAGGCGCTAGCAACGGCATTCAACACATACTGACTCATACATTTCTCTCAACCATCCCCGCCGCCGCAAGCTCCAGGTCCGTCCGCAACAAGAAACAAAGATGCGCAGGCCGTATCATCGCCATCACCACTCCCAATCACACTCCTTCCCACCCTCATCGCCTCCGCGTCGGACCAAGCCCAACCTCGCCGTCACTGCCTCTCATCTGCCGACATGTTCGCCAAGCGACGTGCACTGCCCCCCGGCTCTCTCTTCTCCTCTTTACTATGGACCTCGCGTTCGGATATACCGGCTCTTACAACCCATCACTTAATCGTAGGGACATCGTAGGTACCACGGCATGTATATAAACACTTACCCTCCCACTCTCGGGACAATCAAGTTTTCTTTCCCTTCAGCTCTGTTCTGTGAGACCCGCCGCGCTCACCCTCGTTTCTCTTCGCCGCTATCGCTTTTGAGTCGGACTCACCGAAGTCCTTAGCCCCGCCGCAGCCGCCAGCACGACTCGCCGTTAGTCGCCCCGCCGCCGCAGCTCTAGTTGACCCGCCGTCGGTCATCTCGCTCTTTCCTTCGCGCCCGCTTTTACTACTTCCTTTCCCACTCGCTCCTTTCTTCCTCTCTCACATTTAACCCCTTTTCCTCCTCTCTCCCTCTCTTCCTTAGTCCAACTTTACCTGGCGAACGCATCTTGGTCACGCAGCCGCCATTCAGTCCATCACTTACGCACGCATCGATCTCCTGCACTTTATCCGAGATGGCCTCGAGTATCGCAATGGCGTGCAACACAATAAAGTCTATGCTGTAAGTCGAACGTACATCCGTTCGCAACGTAACAAGAGTCAATCGAAGCGATCTCGAGGTGGTATTTATGCCCGAGTGCCTGGGGGATGTGCAGCTACCCCTTTTCTGTATCGCTCACGCTGAGGGCGAAGTGACAAGACAACCGCCCGCGCCACAGACACAGCGTGGAGTCAAGCGGATCGTGTGACCCGTTCGCCGCGATGAAAGCGTCTCCACTCTCCACCCCCGCCGAAAGAAGCAGAAGAAAAAAATGGAGCACAGGAGATGCCGTCGAGCTCGGCAAATAGCCCAGAGATGGTCCTGACCATATGTCGTCCCTGTCGCCGTGCTTGGGCCCGGTGGTGTGATTGAGTTCAGCTCTGCGAGAAACATGACACAGGGGCCGGCGTTGCGCGTCTGCTTCGACATCCGCTGAGCGTTTGCTTCTGACTCGTGGTGTACATGTTCAATAGTCCGGGGCCCTTCGCAGAAAAGAAGAAATTCAGTGGGCAAGACAATTTGTGCGAGGACAGCGTTGCCTATGCAAGGCAGATGGTACGACAGAATGTCTGCGGCAGACATAAGGTGAGCAGCATGAATGCGTGCATGTGTGAGCGTACCGGAGCACTACTCGTGATTGACCCGAAAATGATCCCTACTCAGCACCCCAGTCTACCAGTGACGGATCGAGATGGACATCCGATCGATTCAGGGCATTGTTATTCGACGGTGGCTTGAAATCTATAGGCTGGCATGATTGAGTATACAATCTCCACTGGACCTGTAATTCGACAGGCAGCAAAGCGCATCAGCCCCAGTGAGAAGTCGCTATTTTGAGATCACTTAATATCAATTCCCATCACGTGTGTGATCTGGTGTGATCTGATGCGAAAAGTGGGCCTATTCCGTGATGATTATCGTTTCATATCACAGATCCTCTATGTCCACATCACGCGTGTAATATCCTTATCGCGCTACATATTTTCTTATCACTCGGTTGATATAATGTGATCAGAAATTATGTCAATTGACATTGCATCACTCATTACATCGTATGGGATCAATTCCCATCGGTTTACATACACGGCGGTCTGATCACATGAAAATGCGTCTTACCAAACTGTATCAAAACCCCTCAGACTTATGACGATCCCAGAATCTTGACTTGGAGCATGTGGATCCATGAACGTAAAGTGAAGGAGGGGCCCATATGGGGGAGAGCGAATGATTAGCCAACGTCCTTGAATATCGCGTGGTATGCAGGTCGGGGGGAGTCGGGGGAATGGATGCGGAAAGAGGTGAGGGGGAGCGATTCCAAAAGCAGATAAAATGTTAGTATAGTGAATTCTACAAATCAATACACTCGTACCTAATCTACCACCTTGTCTGTGAATTCGGGGAATTCATTCAGGCTGCACAACTGAGAGGTCCGATGCAAGCTTGAAAAGCTCGAGCTGCTGCAGGAAGCCTTTGAGGTCAAGTTTATCGAGTTCTATGCCCCCTAGTGAGCGCCTACCGCTGCGTTCTAACGATGCGCCCAACCTGGCGAGCCTGTGCCTCAGAAGCTTGTTCCGGCCCACCAGAGACTCTGTGAAAGCGAGGGACCTTGCATGGGCACAGGTTTGCCATGTTCTCTCGGAAAAGGAAAGATACTTGGGTGAAGCGATCACGGAGCAGGAATATGGAGGCAAGAATGGCAACAGAGCTTCCAAGTTGCCGGGCTGCATTGACGCAGGTACACAACTGGGTCGAGGCGTCAACGTCTTGGCCATGTGAGTGTAAGTGAAACGTGAGGTGAAGAGCAAAAAGTTAGGCACATACCTCTGTCGAAAGTATTGATGGTTCCAAGTGAGGACTGTGATGAGCGATAGAGGGCCGTGTGCATACAGTGGGTATCTATCGGAGGCGGTGGAGGGATAGTGGAGCTATAAGATGAGTAATGTCAGCACTGGTGAGCGAGTTATGACAGATGCGATCGGCACTCACTGTACAAAGTACCAAGCTGCAATGAGTGCAGCTGCTGTCACACGCAATACCCCGTGTGCCACTGCCCATGTCTGAAACCAGACGAAATTGTCCCCACAATCGCCTAATTGGCCCATCCATCAAAGTGCCACTCAAGTTCCGAACTGGGATGAGAGAAATAACCGACAAGAAGCAAGCGAAAGGTAAGCATAATTTCAACAACGATCGGGCGGCCATTGACTTACTTCCTTTCGAGAAGATCGGCAACCTTCTGGGCTGCTTTGGTTAGGGAGAGCGCAACAGATGCATGGCCTGCAGACTGGTGTCTACGCATGATAACCTGGGCAGACGTGCTGAAGCCATGGAGGCATGACTCATTAGTATTGGCAGAGATGAACACGCTACACACACATCGCAAGAGTCGCCTTGAAAGAAGGAACCTCTCTGGTCTGCATAGCCAGGGGCACACTTTGCTGGTGTAGCGGGGCATCAGATTTTTGTTATTGAATCGAAGGCAGAGGTGGGGATTAAGAGATTGGTTGGGGATGGATAGGCGATGATGATGAGCCGGCTTTCTGTTTTAATAAAAAAAAATCGAAAAGAAGTGCATCTGTGCACTTACTGCCTCATTGTCTCGTTTGCATGGCAATGGCTATGTGGTCATCAGAATCCTGTACTGGGACCTCAAAAAATCTAGTTGCATCTCGCAGCTTGAAGCATGCCAATCTTACCTTTGTGACCGAACTTTTAGCTTTGTTCAAGGGAATGATAGGGTCGGGCTTTACTAGTGTGCTCGGGTTCGACATCAGATGATATCATGATGGGCGTGGGGGGGAGGCATGAAAAATGGGGTGGTGTGCTATGACAAGAGGCACAAATGGGAATGGGGCCGGAAAGATGACAGAGAAGAAAGAGAGGTGTAGCCCATGGCCTGATTTTGGTCATGGGTACACGGATCCGTACCCGTACCCCTAGCTTAAGGACGGGCTACTGGGTATATGCACGCACGACTTGCATCGATAAAGAGCTCAGCATCACACGTTGAACCCCGCTATACAAATATATTTCATAATATGTCACTCAATCGAGATGTAATCAAATAATTCCAATATATACTAAATGATATAATAATATTTACTGTGATCAGGATTGATCTCAAAATAGCGACTTTTCACTGGGCATCAGCCTCATATACTTAAAGACACTCTAAGCGAAGGCCATTCTATCTGAGTCACCCAGAGATTGCCCGTGTCTGGGGCCTCTGGGCAGTTACCTGATCAAGTGTGGGTGCTTGATCGCACTGACTTCACAGTAGGGCCTGGGAGAGAAGACCGGGTTTCCCCTTAGAATTGGGAGGAGGAACTAGGATGCGAGTTTCGGAGACAAACTCAAGGAACATGAGGAACTTCGAGATTTGGAAATGCGATGAAGATGTGAAATTAGTGGTTTGATGGATGGTTGGGCAGACTGAGGGACATTCTGGATGATGGGGATTACGGTGGATGAACGGTTCTCAGCCATTGTGATACCCTTCTTGGGCAAAGAAGGCAAGGGTCATCGTACTGAGAAGAGAGAATCTGAAATCGAAGCTGGTATGTTTGTGCTTCTGCGTTGCTATTCGGAATCGGAATCGGGATATTTAGTAAGCAAACGTGTGAGACCTTTGCGACTACAATGTCTGCCTGTCCGCCGTCGGGCGTGGTGCTTGGTCGATCCAGTTGATCGACGAGCAGTGCACAGACCACTCTTCCTGAGTGATCACGTGACAATGTGTAAACCTCGACGTTCGCTTACCTGAACTTCCTTTTGTGGCGTAGTTGGCCACATTTCACGTTTCCTGTGACTGTTGGTTGACTCAGAGGCGTCGCCCGGGCCGCCCAGCACCTCCCATTAACGCGCCATCGTTCATCCCTCACCTCGATGTCTTCAACGTCCATATCCTCCTCCTCCTTTCTATCCATTCTAGATTCCGCGTTGGACAGCTATTCCAAACAGACAGGAATAGACCTTACCAACCATCCCTCCGCAGAGAAATTCCAGAATTGCCAATCCCCCGACGACATCATCCAATTGCTTCTACAAAGAGAGAAAGAGTTCAACGACTATCGCGCCAAATACCGCAAATTCATCGACTTCCTTCGTCCCGTAGTTCAAGTCGTACATGGGTTCTCTAATGTCCTTGGCGATGCTGCTGGTCTTGTGAGCTCCATCGACTGAGATTTGTTTATTTGATGAAACCTTTACAACTCCTGCAGGTGCCATTTCAACCAACAAGACTGATATCCACTGGCATTGATGTCCTCCTCGCAGTACGTTTCACTCTTCTGTACGACTGGGCCTTTGTCTGATGTCTATTTACATCAGGCAGCCATCGGTGTTACTCAAAGTTACGATGCACTTAGCGATCTCTTCGAATCTGTGGCCAATTTCTTGAAACGCTTCCATCTTTATACCGAGAAGATCCCGCCGTCCCCTACGATGTCAGATATCATGGCGGCAGTCATGGTTCAAGTACTCGATGTTCTTGCACTGGCAACAAAACAAATCAAGCAGGGTCGGTTCAGTAAGTAGTCCCCTGCATGCTGATCTTCGTTGGCTGATCATAGTGCAGAGAAATTCACAAAGAAGTTACTTGGAGAGAACGAGGTCGAGACTGTTCTACGGCGATTAGATCGACTCACCCAGGAGGAAGCTCGGATAACTGTGACCCACACACTGGAGGTTGTCCATGAACTGTTTAACAATCTGAAGAAAGCCATGAATGGTGCGAAACACTACGATTGTTGCGATTAGACGATTGACGAGATATGCTTGGGTAGACGGCAAGACATCGATGGATGGCGTACAACAAGCACTAGGTACATTCAACCTGCTTCAATATCCCTTACTCCTCAAACTGATGGTGTGTACTAGTTAAAATGCAAGAGACGGCTGACGGGATACACAATATTGAAAGTTAGTCCCGACGTTTACTCATAATGTTTCTCAAAGTTGGACATACTTCACAGGGATGCGGCTCCAGAAGGACGTTCGAAGTTGGCTCTTCCCCCCAGATCCCTCGCTAAATCACAACATCGCCCGCAGAGACCACCACGAACGAACTGGGTCATGGTTCATCCAAAGCGACAGGTTCAGGGAATGGATGGCGACAGGTTCTTTGCTATGGATTCACGGAAAGCGTACGAAGTTCTTCCCTTTCCTTTTCATCGCACGCCCTGATCTCTATGCGACGCGTGGTTTCCGTAGCGGGGTCAGGCAAAAGCATTTTATGGTACGTGACTCGCAAGAATCTTCATCCGTCTCACTCAAACTATCATTCAGTTCAAGCATCATTCAAGAAGTCAAACACCTACGCAAAACGGGATTGGCCTTGATCACCTATTTTTACTGCGATTTCAGAGACTCGAAGAAGCAGGAGGTCACCGGATTACTTGCATCTCTTGTTGCTCAGCTTTCCGCTAAATCTGATCCATGCTACCACATTCTCTCGGAACTCTATTCCGAGTTTGATGGAGGATCACACCGGCCGGACGATGACGCGCTGCGAGGATGCTTGGAAGAGATGCTCAAGACCGAAGGGCAGCCAATAATATATATCATTCTGGATGGCCTTGACGAATGCCCCAATGACTCTGGTGTGAAGCCCCCTCGGGATCGGGTCATTGAGCTGGTGAAGAAACTGGTTGATTTGAACCTCAGAAATGTTCGTATCTGCGTGACAAGTCGGCCCGAGGCGGATATCCAAGCTTCCCTTGTGACTCTGACATCTCACACTGTTTCTCTCCACGATGAGGACGGACAAAAGAAGGATATTGCAGACTACGTCAGGTCGATCGTCTACTCGGATGGAAAGATGCGAAGATGGAGGGATGAGGACAAGGAGATGGTCATCAGCACACTCTCCCGGAGGGCAGATGGCATGTAAGTCATTGTTACTCCGCCAAATAAGGGTGATTCTTATGCAACTTCTCAGGTTTCGGTATATCACTTGCCAACTAGAAACCTTGAGGCGCAATCTACCCTCTGCGATTCGTCGTGGTCTTGATAACTTGCCAGATAGCTTGGATGAAACGTACGACCGGATATTAAAATCTATTCCTCGGGAGACACAGGAATACGCAACGCGTCTCCTCCAATGCGTCGCGGTGTCGATTAAACCACTTCGTGTTGAGGAACTTGCTGACATCCTTGCGATTCAATTTGATGCGGAAACTCCATCCCATTATGTCACGGACTTGCGTGTGGATAACCCGGAAGAGGAGGTGTTATTCGTATGCTCAAGTTTAATCACTATCGTCGGTGTAGACGGCTCGCGAGTGGTCCGTTTCTCGCACTTTTCGGTCAAGGAATATTTGATGTCGGATCGCCTCTTCGAAGCCGAGAAGTGCCTTTCCCAGTACCACATCCTTTCTGAATCGGCACACATGACCCTGGCAGAGGCTTCCCTGAGCACCCTTCTCGCGCTAGACGGCCAAGTCGATAAGGACAGCATGAAGAACTTTCCCCTCGCTATCTATGCGGCTCAACACTGGGTCGACCATGTGCGACACCACACCGTATCTTCCAGAATCAAAGACGCAACGAAGCGTCTTTTTGACCCCGACAAGCCGTACTTCGCAACCTGGGTGTGGATACACGATATCGACCGTTCATTCCTAGGAACCATGTACACCGCGCGACCATCACCACCAGAAGCTCTTCCGCTGTACTATGCTGCACTATGTGGCCTACCTGACTTGGTGGAGCACCTACTCATTACCTGTCCATGTGACATCAATGCCAGGGGTGGATGTTACTCCACTTCATTGCATGCAGCAGTCGTCAAAGGAGATGTCGAGATTGTGACATTAATTCTGAAACATGGTGCAGATGTGGCTGCCTGGAATAACGATGGACAGACCCCATTGCTTGACGCATCGATTAGAGGGCATCTGGATGTGGTAGGTTTACTACTTGACCACAATTCAGATGTCAACTTTCGAGACTATCGAGCATATACCCCATTAATCGCGGCATCACAGACGGGAGAACTAGAGGTTGCAAGGGTATTATTACAGCATGGTGCATCGGTGGACTCCCATGATAGCGGAGGTTGGACGTCGTTGATGTGGGCATCGCAAAGCGGACATCTTGAAGTTGTGCGTTTGTTACTCCAGAGCAGCACGACTATCGACTCCCGTCAAAATGATGGCTGGACCTCATTGATGCTAGCATCGCAAGATGGACAACTTGAAGTCGTGCATTTGTTACTCCAGAACAGCGCGACTATCGACTCCCGTTCAAATGACGGCTGGACCTCATTGATGGTAGCATCGCAAAATGGACATCTTGAAGTCGTGAATTTGTTACTCCAAAACAGCGCGACTATCGACTCCCATCAAAATGGTGGCTGGACATCATTGATGGTAGCATCGCAAAATGGACACCTTGAAGTCGTGCGATTGTTACTCCAGAACAGCGCGACTGTCGACTCCCGTTCAAATGACGGCTGCACCTCATTGATGCTAGCATCGCAAAATGGACATCTTGAACTCGTGAATTTGTTACTCCAGAACAGCGCGACTATCGACTCCCATCAAAATGATGGCTGGACATCATTGATGGTAGCATCGAAAAATGGACATCTTGAAGTCGTGAATTTGTTACTCCAGAACAGCGCGACTGTCGACTCCCGTTCAAATGACGGCTGGACCTCATTGATGCTAGCATCGCAAAATGGACATCTTGAAGTCGTGCGTTTGTTACTTCAGAATGGCGCAGCTCAACGTTCCCGCCCTATTGACGAACCGTCTCCATCCAGTGGTACGTAATGTTCTTTACCATTCTACACACTCGTTCATATCGCCGCCACCCAGATTCAAATACAAACAATCAGAGCTTCTCTAGTCCCCTCCATCTCGCGTCTACCAATGGCCATCCTGCTGTTGTAGAGTTACTTGTCCAGTACGGCGGAGATGTTAATTCCTGCAATCAGGACCAAGAAACGCCTTTACACCTGGCATCAAGTCACGGTCAACTCAACATCGCAGAAATCTTACTAATGTCAGGGTCAAATTTCGGTCTTCGCGATAGCGAGGGGTCCACTCCACTACACAAAGCAGCCCAAGGTGGACATCTCCAAGTCGTAGCACTGCTAGTCAAATTCAGTGCAGACGTCAACATTCGCAATAGTAACAACGCGCTCCCGCTAGATCTGGCACACCGTAATGGGAGACGTGATGTGTCAAAGTTTCTAGCGGAGTGCATGGGTGTGATGGTTCCTCAGGACGACACAGATGTGACTAGTTCGGACCTAGTATCGGAGGATCCCTTGTCCAAAGTTTCCCAACGATCCATCGACCTCGGGCAAGGAGCCAAACTGTCTGACGAGGGGACTTCATTGCATGCTGCGTCGGAGGCTGGGGATATTGAGACCGTGCGGTCGTTACTTGATGGCGGTGCAGATGCGAACGAACGAGACGAATTCGACAGGACTCCAATTCTCTATGCGTCTCTGAAAGGAAGGGTTGAAGTTGCCAGGTTACTTATCGACTGTGACGCGGACGTAAGCCCCCGTGACAAGACTGGTTGGGTGCCGTTGCACTTAGCCTCACGATATGGACACTTGGATGTTGTCCAATTGTTACTCTGTCATGGCGCCAGCGTGAACGTAAAGATGCATAACTACTGGACTGCATTGCATCTTGCATCACTGGATGGTCATTTCGAGATTGTCGAGGCGCTCCTTGAGCATGGAGCGAATGCTGGTGTGCGGAATGATGAAGGCAGGACACCATCTCAGGTAGCATCGCGGGGCGGGTATCGGAATATTGTACAATTATTGGCGGAATATGATGACGAAGTAGATGAGATGTAGGGCATTGTCGAAGGCAATCACACCATTATTATTTATGTGCCCAGATACACTTTCCCTGGCGGCTTGAAGCGGTCAATCCATAGTAGTCATGGTGTCGGGCGTTCCTCGAATTCTGACCCCCATCTGTCGAGACAGTAACACACTACTCTCATGGACAACCATTCATGGTGAAAGCGGCCTCGGGGCCCCAGCCCTTGGCATCCTGCCTCACATAGTAACATTATATTCACCTAGTGTCAACTTGTATAGTAATTTGTAATTTTGGTTTGTCCTACCAACGTTACCAATCTTCCCTTCTCAATTCTCAAATTTCTACTCAAAGTCTCACGGGAATCGCCGTAAGGATCAGCAAAATGGCGCAAAGGTGCAAAAATGAAGCGGCGTACATGACTGATGCACGTGCCGTCCTCTTGTGATGTACACGACATATCCTCAAGGTCCTCATCAGCTCACAGTACATCAATGCTCATGCTAGACGGTTGGATAGACACATGCGCAACGCGCCTAAAGGATGGGCAGCAGTAACTCGTATGGATCGCTCACACAGAGGTAGATCAACCCATAGAACCGGCCGAAGCCGTGCAGTGTCGATCAGACCCTGCCTGTTCATTAATCACACCGAAAGCCGGATATCCCTGCTGCCATTCCTCGCCTCCGGAGGAAGATGTAATCTCGGTTGACAAGACTCCATCGAATTTGGCGAGCCGGTGAGGGATAATGCAGTCCATGTTGCCATCTATATTGTCATGCACAGCGCGCTCGGGCGCAATATACTCCAACTCTCCGAACATATGACACAGGAACTACCTTCGTGCGCCCGCGTCAGCATCCGCTTGATGGTTGCTTCCGATTCGCTTATGTACATGTTCGATAACTCGGAGCCCTTGTCGGAGAAGAAGTTCAGTGGACACGAAGGATCGACTGCCTTGGCGAAGGACATCTTTCCCGGGGAAGCGCACCGTCCAAGAGTGCGCCTGTAGATCAAGGACGTGAAGTGAACGGCGTAAATACATGCCAGCAAAATCATACGTGAGCGGCTCTTGAGATCTCATCGGAAAACTACTACTGAGCATCCCAGCTCACCGGTTGACAGAACGAAATAGCCATCTGTCAGGCTCAGCACATTGTTTTTCAACGATGGATTGTGGTCAACGACTCAGGGTCAAGGGTACTACTGTACTGGACAGGAAGTTCGACTGCCTATGAGACGTAGGACGAGAGGAGCAGACCGTTCCATCGCGCAGAGAATGCCCGTTGTCTGGGCCATCGCTCGTTGAAGCGTGGGTGCTTTCGCAGAAATGTTAACAGTTAGGTCTCTAAGAGAACAGTTGGCATTCCTCTTAGAGTTGGAAGAGGAGCTGCGACAGGGGAGGCTTACTCTTTTT
>QFEY01001678.1:0-70395 GCA_003316435.1 Russula virescens
ACACATTAGGGGATCTCCACAATTCGTACGTTTGGAAAGTGAGCATTGTGGCAAACGAACCAACATATACTATGCTAATTGAATTTCTGATGTGTAGGAATGCACAAGAGTACACAACGATGTACTGGTCTCATCGAAATGACCGCCAATGCACTCTCTGGCAACGCGGTTGCGCTCATACTCTTGGCTGTGCAGAAAAATAATCTGGAGCTCAATATAAAACAAGCTGTTCAATGGTAAGTCATTATTTAAAGTATGATGACAAAGAGAAGCTCAGCCCCGTTACAGGATCCAGAATAAATTAACTCAGGGACTTGAAGATACAGAAAATGTAATCAAGTTATGCATAGTAGCATTCCCATCACTCTGGGTAAGTTGTAATAATATTTTCTGAATTACCTTGTGCTGAAACAAACATTACTGCTCAGTATTGGGTCAGTTTGTTGTTGGTGGTTTATTTAATATGTTGTTCTGATATGTCTCTCCCTCTGTACTGTTTAGGGAGTGAGTGCCCCTTGTTCACTTGGCTAATTTTAGTATTATAACTTATCTCCCTCTGTGCTCTTCAGGAAGTGAGTACCTCTTACCTACTTGATTTCCTCTAGTGTCTGAACTCATCTCTCTTCTGTGCTCTTTAGGAAGTGAGTGCCCTTTGCCCACTTGATTTCTTTGAATGTCTTAACATGTCTCTCCCTTGGTGCTCTTCAGAGAGTGAGTGCCCTTTTCTCACTTTGTTTCTTTTGGTGTCTTAATTTATCTCTCCCTTTATACTCTTCAGTTTGTGAGTGCCCCTTGCCAACTTGGTTTCTTTTAGTGTCTTATCTCTTTCACTGTACTCTTTAGGAGGTGTGTGTCTCTTGCCTATTTGGTTTTTTTAGTATCTTAACTTGTCTCTCCCTCTGTGCTCTTTAGGGAGTGAGTGTCTCTTGCTCACTTGGTTTCTTTCAGTATCTTAGCTTCTCTCTCTCTGTGCCCTTTAGAGAGTGAGTGTCCCTTATCTATTTGTTTTTTTTTTACATCATAACTTATCTCTGCCTTTGTGCTCTTCAGTTTGTGAGTGCCCTTTTCCAGTTGATTTCCTTTATTATCTTAACTTATCTCTCCCTCTGTACTCTCTAGGAAGTTAGTGCCCTTTGCTCATTTAGTTTCTGTTAATGTTTTAACTTATCTCTCCCCTTGTGCTTTATAGCTTGTGAGTGTCTCTTGCCTATTTGATTTCTTTTGATATCTTTACTTAACTTTCTCTTTGCACCCTTTAGGGAGTAAGTCCCCCTTGCCCACTTGGTTTCTTGTTTTAACTTGCCTCTCCCTTTGTGCTCTCTAGTCTGTAAGTGTACTTTGTTCACTTTGTTTCTCTTAGTGTTCTAACTTATCTCTCTTTATGCTTTTTAGAGAGTGAGTGCCCTTTGCCCACTTGGTTTCTTCTCATGTCTTAACTTACCTCTCTCTTTGTGCTCTTCAGTCTGTAAGTTGCCTTTGCCTACTTAGTTTCTTTCAGTGTCTTAACATGTCCTCTCCTCTATGCTCTCCAGTTTGTGAGTATCTCTTGCCAACTTAGTTCTTTTAGTGTCTTATCTTGTTTCTTCCTCTGCTTTTCAGGAAGTGAGTGTCTTTTACCTACTTAATTTCTTTTAATACCTTTAATTACTTCTCTTACTGTGCATTTCAGAAAGTGAGTACCTCTTGCCTAGATGGTTTCTTTAGCATTTTAACTTATTCCTGCCTCTGTGCTCTTTAGGAAGTGAGTGCATCTTGCCTAGTTAATTTTTTTTAGTGTTTTAACTTATCTCTCCCTTTATGCTCTTTAGAGAGTAAGTGCCCTTTCTCTATTTAGTTTCTTTTAATTTATCTCTCTGCTTTTTAGTTTGTGAGTGCCTCTTTCTCAGTTAATTTCTTAGTGTTATAACTTATCTTTCTCTCTATGCTCCTTAGGAAGTGAGTGCTTTTGATCACTGAGTTATTTTTGGTAATTTAAATTGACCCTTTCTCTCTGTTTTTTTTTAGCTTGTAAGTGCCTCTTACTCACTTTTATATCTTTTAATGTCTTAACTTGTCTCTCTCTTTATAATCTTTAGCTTGTAAGTACCTTTTCCCCAGTTAATTTCCTTTAGTGTTATAATTTCTCTCTCTTATTGTGCACTTTAGGAAGTGAGTGCCCTTCATCTATTTGATTTCTTTTTATATCTTAACTTACCTTTGCTCTATACTTTTCAGAGAGTGAGTGCCCCTTGCCTACTTAGTTCTTTTAGTATCTTAGTATATCCCTCTCTTTGTGCTCCTCAGTCTGTAAGTGCCTCTTGCCCACCTGATTTCTTTTAGTGCCTTAACTTAGCTCTCCCTCTATGCCCTCCAGTTTGTGAGTGCCCCTTCTTCAACTGATTTCTCATAGTGTCCTAACTTTTCTTTCTCTCTATACTCTCTAGGAAGTGAGTGCCCTTTGCTTGTTTAGTTTTCTTTAGTGGTTTAACCTCTCTCTTTCCCTATGCTCTATAGCTTGTGAGTGTCTCTTTCTCACTTAGTTTCTTTTAGTGTCCTAACTCTCTTGTGCTGTGCTTTTTAGGAAGTGTGTGCCTCTTGCCTATTTAAGTTTTTTAGTGTCTTAACTTATCTCTCTCTGTGTTTTTCAGGAAGTGAGTATCTTTTGCCCACTTAGTTTCTTATTATACCTTAACTGTCTTGTCCTTTCTGCTTTTTAGTTTGTAAGTACATCTTGCCCATTGGTTTTTTTACTGCCTTAACTTATCTCTCTCTTTGTGCTCTTCAGACTGTAAGTGCCCTATACTTACTTGATCTCTTTTTATACCTTAACTTATCTGTGTTCTTTAGGATGTGGGTGTCTCTTTTACATTTGGTTTCTTTTAGTGTTTTAACTTATCTCTTCTTTTGTGCCTTTTTAGTCTGTAAGTGTCCCTTATCTGCTTGTTTTCTATTGATTCTTTTTAAATATTATTTTTCCCTCTATTTGCCAGAGAGTAAGTTTTCTTATCTTGATTCTCTGATTTTATATTCTTATTTTTTCCTTTCTCAGATATTACTTTCAAAGCTAATGTTATTTATAATTGATGTATGGTTATAATTTTATCTTCTATTTTATTGTATTAATATACTTTATCTTCAGCCACCTCTCTCTATATCTAATAAGAATCTACATCATATTATGATTGGTATATTTTCACTATCCTGCCTCTAAACTTTCTAACATTTAAAATAGTGACAATTCTTATTCTGAAGTATGTCTGCCTTAACTATGCCTCATCTGCACCAACTCTTTTAGAGGCTTTAAATAAGGCATATTCTCAGTATATAACTTCAAATAGTTATAATATGGTTATAAATCAGTTCTCTGCATCTTCTGAAGATTATTCTTCCACTCAAATTTTGGAATTTATCCTTAAAAATGATCTTTAATACCATAAATGTTTTATTTTCTGATCTTTGCCTTTTTTATTATCTTTATCTAAGTAGGTTTTATATCACAGACATATTCTTTGTACAGTATATCTCAGAATTGGCCTATGTGTAAAGCTCCTGAGGGCTTCTGTGCTTGACCTGAGCTGTGTAGTGCACACAGGCATAACTGGCAAATGCAATAGGATGATAACTGGATGGCAAGAAGGAGTCTTGTTTGTGGATATCCCCAAACAAGATGACTTCTTGTTGACTGGATAATGGAGGTAGATGGTGACTGTGACAAAGTCCTTGAATGTCCCTGGTACTACCTCAAAAGGTATGTCACTCAGGTGAGCCTGACAGTGTTGCCTATTTACTGAAGGAACCAGCCCATGCTGACAGCAGCTACCAACCCCTGTCCTGGTTGGTGCAAGTAGACGAGTTGTAGACCTAAGTCTATCGCTGTAAAGGCAACTCACTTAGTGCAACAAAGAGTGCAATAGTATAGATGAAGAGGGGCCTTCCAAGGAAGGGTGCCTCTAAGTCTTAGAACTGGGAGAGAGGAGAGGATATGACAAGTGAGATTCAGGAAGGTAACTAAGACAGGTCTAGGGATACAAACTACACAAAGGCCCTACTTATATACCTAACTAGATGAGGCTGTATGAAGGAGTCATATCCTAATAATAGTACATACAACAGCTGCATCAATCAGAGATGGAATCACAGAAGGCTGCATGTAATCAAATGAGTCAGGAATGAGTCATCAGAAGCAAGGCTGTTAGCATGAGTCATGTGGGAGTGAAGGATAATACATGGCAGTGTATGTGTCAGGGGAGAGGAGTAAGCAGTAGAAAGTAAGTGCAAGCAAGACAAGGTAACAAAGAAAAGAAAAAAGTTGGGGGTTTATAACACTATGTGAAAATTTTACTCTACTATAACATTATCAGTACTACCTCAGACTGCACTGTATTAATGCTAAGACTGAAACTCCTAATACTAGTTTCTTTATATTTAAGAGACCAGAATATTTCAGTTGAGCTTTAAGCTTAGCCCATTTGCAAATTGCAGCTTTTTTCAATCTAAATTCTTACATTTTACCTGAGGCCTTTCTTATCATTAACATTCTTCCTTGCCTACTTAAAGCTGCAAGCAACTTGGGCATTGCACTCTAACTGTGATAACTGTTATCTAACACACAATCACAGTAGTGTTGGGGAAGTTCAGTTTGGTTTGGTTTGGTTTACTCTCAGTTTGAAACAGTTTGAGTATCTAAAAGTTATCAGATTGCTTAGAAAATTTAACTGGACTATCTTTGGGTATAGGATGTAGTGCAGTTAAATTCTCAAGGCAATCTGATAAGTTTTAAGCCTTCATTTTGCATATTAGTTTTATATATTAGATTAAGCAGTCTGATATCTAATCTTATTGGTTATCAACATGCAAAATAAGGGTTTAAAGGTTATTGGATTGCTTATAAAACTCAAAGGCAGCATATACTATACCAAGAGATAGTGTACCTAGATTTACTAAGCAATCTGATAGCTTTATAACCTTAAAACTGTCACAAACCAAGTTGAAACCAAACCAAACTGATTTGCAAAATAAAGGTCTTAAAGTTATCAGATTACTTAGAAAATATAGACATACTATCTCTTTGTATAGGACATGGTGTGTATAAGTTTTCTAAGTAATTGGATGACTTTTAACCCTTCATTTTGCATATCAGTAGCCAATAATATTAGTTATCTATTTAGTTTGCAAAATTGATATGCAAAATAAAGGTTTAAAACTTATCAGATTGGCTTGAAAATTTAACTGCACTATTTTCTATACCTAAAGATAGTCCAGTTAAATTTTCTAAGGGATCTGATAACTTTTAAATTCATATAATTGGTTTGGTTTAAACCGAGTTTGAAACTGTTTACCAAACTTTCAAATTTCCCAAACTGGAAGCCAAACCATTTGGTTTCCCACAGAAATGGCCAAACCCAAACCCAAACTTCCAGTTTGGTTTGGTTTGAAACCAAGTTTGGATCAGTTTGAGACCAAACTTCCCCAACACTAAATCACAGTTTCTACCTTGCTAGAGTCTGCTTGACCCTGTTTGAGCAGAAGAACTAGTTAAGGCCCACTGCAGCTATTAAACTTTCTGATGCTAGATTGCATCCAGACTACCTTCTGGAAAGCAGACAATGAAACTATTGACACCATCAACTATAACTATAGAGTTTCCCATTAAAGACAGAACAACCTACCAAAAGAAATTAAGAGAATGCACTTCAACAACTATCAGATCAACCACCATAATGCTAATATTGTGTTCATCAACCAACAGTGGTACCAGACCCACTATGGCTTAGGACAGAAGTACTACCTGGGAGGCCAATAAGGTTGTCTTTACATCACGTGATAGCTTGCCAGATTTCAAATAGACAGACAATTACAAAGGGGTCAGTACAGCTACAGCAATCAGACCTGTAGAGACGACAGCGCGACAGACTAGACATCCTTAACCCGCTCTTCGCACCATTCCCATAGCTTCTTCTCCAACTCAGGATTAAGTGCGGTCTGATGAGGAAGCGTGACCCGTGCCCAGACAGTGAGATACTATCAAGAAAAAGTACGTCGCCAAGTCGTTGGCAATTATAGAAGGGGGGGACACTAACCTTGCCATTGAGCTCACCGGCAGCGGGGGCAGTGCCAGCATATAAAGAAGTGATCGCCCCTTGTGTGACCGGATACGTTACCAAACGTCCAAGACGCTGTATAAGCCCACTCGCATAACGCCCAAGATCCGTGTCGATGGCTCCTGGGTGCAACGATATGGAAACTATGCCTTCACCACCGTATCGCCGAGCGAGTTCGTTCGAAAACAGGATGTTGCCCTACAAAAAAGCAGATTGAATGAAAAGTGGTGTTGGTAAGGGGGTGTATGATCCCCTTACCAATTTACTCTGACCATATAGCTTGGTCGTGCCAAGTTTCTTCCGTGCGGCGAGCGAGTCATCTCCACGGTCGAGTGAAGTCCATCGGATACCCTCGGGCGCCCTAAGATAGTGGCCGATGGAGCTCACATTGACGACTCGTACAGTTCCGGGAGATGACTTCTTTGCGGTCGCCACGAGAATAGGAAGGAGCAACTTGGTGAGATAAAAGTGGCCTACATGTAACATGCTTGGTTCAGGACGATGTGGAATGTGGACTCGATTCGCACCTAAAACATTGGTTCCAAATTGCAAGTCGAACCCTTGGCTTGTTACCATATCGACTGGCGGGTACATGACACCACTGCGCGGTATGAGGATGAGATGGTGTTCCGCAGCTGCGAAAGAGCAAACACAGTGCTTACCCATTGTTGTAGAGCGTATGAAGCTCAGATTCCTTGCCAATGAAATCTTCGGCGGCAGTCTTGATGGAAACAAAGTCTGCCAAGTCAAGCTTGAGAAAGAAGACCGTATCTTTTCCGGTGTCCCGCTTGAGCTCTTCGATCGCCTTTTCCGACTTCTCTTGTGAACGTGTCGCGATATACACTTTGGCGCCCTTCGAGAGCAACACCTGTGTGATTCGTAATTAGCAGAAGACCACGAGGCGTGAGAGATCAAGGGGCTCACTCGTGCTGTTTCCCTCCCGATACCACCATTACCACCGGTTACAATCACCGTCTTCCCCGTCTGATCGGGAACATCATCCCCAGTCCAGGTTGGCTTGGGAGGAAAGAGCTGACTGAAGGTGCCAATGCGCTTCTCTGACATGAGTCGAAAATTCGTAAACGGTTGCAGAGGTGGGGGGCTGGTGGGAAGTGGAGAATGGGGATGTGAGACAATAAACGGAGGTTTTTGTATGATGACTGAACGTGATGTGATATTTTCCTATATTTGCTCCTTGCCCTGAGAAACAGATCACATTCCTCAGGGAGGGACAGTTGTGAGCCGGAACTCATGGATGTACCGCCATGGAAGTTGCAATGGGGACTTACTGCGGCCCCGGAGGAATCTTACGACCGTGACACCTTGAACGACATCAACGTTTCAGCAATTCAAGTTGTCGATTGCACCGCTAACCGAACGCCCACTGAACGAGAAATGCAAGGAAATAAAGGGCTTCATAAACATGACGTGATAAAGTGGAGCAAAATGAACGCCGAACGCTTATCAGAATGTGGAACGCCCGACCTAGATACGTATAGGGTATTGTCCCACGAACCGGTCGCCAGTGAATTCAGACACACTAATTGTTGGAAACTTATTGTGATGCTGTCATGTCCCCTGGCCTTACAGTACAACAATGCCATGCCAATGAAAACCTTGAGCCTGAAAAGTCGTTCCTGGAGTGACCCGACTTTGATGTCTCGTGGTCTCGAGGGGAAACACGCCTAAACAGACACCACTTAGTTGCAGATGGTTGGTATTAATATTGTCTACCAATGAGCGTTAACGGGCGACCGCAACCACTCCGCAACCACTCCACAACCCACCGCGATGAGCCTGTGTGTCGTATAAAGCATATCAACTGATCGCCTCGCACCTTTCCATGCATCCCAAGACTCGGACATTTTCACATGACGTGAACATGTGAACCGGAATCATGTAAAGTCGTCTTCTAGGGTTCTTCACTGTTGGCATGATACGCTGTTACTAGATCCGACTCCTACTGGGAATCAAGTTCGTCCTCCTGCCGAGCTGTCTCCTGTCGGCCTAAACAGACTGGTCACGGCGCCATGCCACCAGGCTGGACTCAGACCTCCAGACCCACCCAGACCATTCGTGACTCCGGTCGTAGACCTTACTCTGGGCCCCTGAGACATGGACCGTGGGAGTGCCGTGGGTCGCGCCCAACCTGGACTCCGGCCCGACGCCACTTTCGAATCATGAGACCTCTCATCCCGACCCTTCTCAGCTTCTTCTCAGACTTGTCAACCTCCGTATCAAACCTGGGACGTTACTTATCGTCGTCGACAGAATCGGAGAGCTCAGGCTTGCTGGTGGCGCAACAAAGTTAATCCACCTAACGCTGTCTACCCTATCCATCATTGCACAGGAACAGAGAGTGCTTGAATTGGACAAGTGGAGTTGAGCTGGTGAAATAATGTATGTTGCCACCACGTCACAAAGCACAACAGATTCTCTTGTGGAGTGATTGTCGTTGTCTTCCGGATGATGTCCCCCTTGTACACAAGAAAAAAAACACTGAGATGAGAATTACCTTCCTAACTTTATGTTTCATGTATGACATGGGCTATCCGAAATGCCCGAATTTGCTTGTGGCCTATATGCCATTAACCATGATCCTGTCTCGCGCTGTAACGTGATGATGACCCCTTCCATTGCTATTGTATACATACCTTATTATGTGTTCGTTGCATACCAAGTTGTTTCATCTGTCAGATTGACAGTTGTGCCATCAGCCTGAAGGACCGTAGAGCTACTTCGGTCCCTACTACGAACCTACCATGTCGACGTCGTGCCAATTCGATAAACATATCGCAAAGTTCCAGACTCTTTGAAATGCGACCATCAACGCCATATAGTATTTGAAAAGTCGAAGGAAGGAGCTAATTCGCTGCACGAAGCCCGTGGCTCCCTCCAAGTTCACGTCTAGGCACAGGGCCTGGGCACGTTGACCGAGCGCCCCGACCAGACGCGCTCTCGCCCAGCGTCAAAGCTTATCTCGTTTCGACACCATGGCACCTTTGAAACATCTGTCACAAACCGACTAGTTGGGGTTGCCAGTGCGTCGATTCCCTTGTTCTCGCATTTGGCCTTTCCCTTTTTTCACGGGATTTAGTCCTCCTGTGATTTCAAAAGATGGACGGGGGATATTTCATATCTTGCATCGCATGCAGTGTAAACAGGATTCATGCCGGTGCCACCGCAGCATCACTGAGCGTGTTCCCCCTTGCGCCCATTTCGCCGTCACACGAGGACAGCATGCGCAGTCAAGACGAGACGTCCGTTTTGGTTAACCTGCTGGTTGCGAGTCTCGTGGCTGAGACAGTAGGGTACCAGAGGTACTACAGTACTCGTATTTGGATTCCTCGGCTATTATTCAGTACATCCTATGCAGTCATGTTACTGTATCATTTGGCTTCTCAAGTACTTTGACGTTTGTCAGCAAGAGGCTGTGAATGGTCAACTCGTCATCTTTTTATCAATGACGACCACGACTCCGCAGCCTGTTTCCCATCCGTTCTATTTTAATTCTAAAGTTTGATGAACGTGGTCGTCGCTTATTTCGGTGGGCAGTAGGCACCTGTTCAAAGTTCAAGGTGTTGGGCACGAGGGACACCTGTTGACCCGGGTTTGCATACCTCCGTCGAATGAACCCCGAAGGTCCCCGATCCGTTCAACGCTACGCGGAGTGATTACCTTTGCAGGATATCGGGCTGTACAATGGCGCGGGAAACTAGTGAATCACCTGGTCCAGCTGGAGCTCGTTATGAGGGCGAGACTCAGAGTCGAGAGTGAGGAGGAGACCGCAAGTTGCGATTTTGAAATCGGAGTTGGGGCCGAGCTTGAGCAGCTGAGCAATACTGAGCTCGGCTCGGGCATGGGTACGCGGGGGCCCCGAACATCACTTCCGCGCCCGACACCGCCGGAGTATCGGATCGGACGACTACCCGCAAAATAAACTTCCAGTTCCGATATCCTTGTCTCCACCACGCGCGCACGCACGCAAAGCGTTCGGCATCCGTCTGTCTGTCTGGTGGCAAAGTCGTGTCGCGCATGCGTTGTGCAAGGTGCGAACGCACAGACTGGTTATCAGACATCGTGTCAAAGGCTGTTCTATTTTGCGGTGGCAGAGTGGGTTGTGGCTTTTTTTTTTTTTCAGAAAGAAGCGCGGCAGTGCTCCTAATCGCGTGTTGGTTGGTTTTGGTTTCCATTACTCATGCATCACCATTCCGCTCCTTTCCCTATATAAGTCCCTCCCTCAAAGCGCCTCTACCTCGAGTAAAAAAAGCCCTCAGGCCCCCATCCCTCCCGGCCCCCTTTTCTCGTCCACTCTGAGCTCTCCTTTCTCGTCATCCTCAAGCCACCCGGTGCCACCCACTAAGGAGTACTTTTATGGCCACTGTGGTGCACGCGCCTCTTTCGTCTACTCCGACGTCATCGTCGTCACCCATTACGATGAATTCACGAAAATTTGCGCTCGCGCAGGTGCACAGTGATGTCTGTCTCGTGCAGGGTGAGTCATGTCTCCTCCATGTTCTGCTCCTCTCTACCGCCCTTCCTGACGCGTCCTTTTTTTCCTTTTCCCTCGCTCCTCTTCTCCTCCCGTTCTCCTCCCCACCACTCTATTCGCCTCGCCTCACCCTCACGCTCCTATTGCGGCTCCATGACTCAATCAGTGTGCTCCTCGCTCGCACACGAGAGTTGCCATTCAGCGCTCACCGCGGTCGAAGCCCAAATCTATGCGCATGAATTCATCACTATCTTCCGGTACTCGCATCCGGCTGTGCTCCACCCGTCGGACATCCGGATACTCGAGTGGCTCGACGAACAGAGCGTGCTGGATGAGGCCGACAAAGGAACTGTCTTCCTTGCCCGCGATGTTATGGAACGTCTTCGGCGGCTCACGGACCGGAGATGGTCCATGGGGTCCACCGCAAGGCCGCCGCGGGCGGCGACACGTTCCCGCGGGGGAAGACGGATGTCATGAGTCATGAAAGTCAGTGGTCGTGCCGATTGTGTTATACTGTACTTGTATCTGTTGTGGGTAACCTAAATTCACGTCTAGTGATAGCTCTATAGATCCCTTTACATTCCCTTCTACTCACGAATGCTTTGCGTGTATTACGAATGTCTTGGGTGTATTCAGCTCTTTAACATGTATCTCATTGGGAGCATAGGACATCATCGCTCTCTTTTCGTTTCGCCGATTTCCGTCCGATTGCGTGTCTGGGACATTGCTTCGATCAATCCCCACGCTCTGTATGTCATCATCGTCCCGGAACTTCACGAGTTTTCCCGACGCTTATTACGCTGGAACCATCGTTTACGGCAAGGAAGAACCTCGGACAGTCCGATAGGCGCGCCATACGGCCATACAATTCATACGTACATACAGTTTCAGCAACAGATCCATCATCCAGTAGCATTCCCTCGCCGGTCTACTTCATCCGGCATCGCATACCTCAGCGAGGAATCATTGCTGTGCAGGGGCGGAACTCGACGAGGCGGCGGCGGCGGCAGCGAAGTCTGCCGCGAGCTTGGTGTCGATAAATTCTTGGATTGCAGTGATCTTGACGTCATCTCCCGAGCTAAGCGTGAAGATGTACACGGATTCGGTGTTGAACTGAACGCCACCTGGGAGTTCGCCATAGAGTCTCGACTGCAAACGCGCGCGAGGGAAAGGCCACGTCAGCACGTCAGTTAGGCAGGAGGTTAACATGACATGCGTCCTGGTCGATTTACGAAGACTTACGTGGACCCAGACGCTCCCTGCAGTCTCGTTCGACTGAAAGATCTCATACTGCGGTATCATTAATACACCTCATCAGATACGTCGCGTCGAAAAAAAAAGAAAAACAGGCAATTCGACGCGTAAGGCGTGTGTGCGTACCTTCAGGGGCGCGTAGCCGAGCATGGCGCCAACCGCCTTTGCGTGCGCGATGCCCTCGGCCTTGTTCTTCGGCGCATCGTTCGCGGACGCGGGGAGTGTCTTGTGCACGTAGTCCTCGGTGAACAGCGTTTCGAGGGCGTCAAAGTCCCAGCGCGTGACGGCCTCGTAGAATTGCCGCACGGCGCTGAACTGCGGAGAAGATTTGGCCAAAGTCATAATCGGTGCGTGTGGGGCCTTTCGGATGATGGGTGGTGGTGAAGAAAGTGGCTGCTGTCCTTAGCCGAGCCCCCGCGCTTCTTCTTCTTGTGTGTTTTCTGCTCAGCTGGAAGCGAAGTGGGGATCCGAGTTGGGGGAGCGAGTAGTATACGGTCTGTATGTAGTACTGTTGTACTGTAACTCGCCTTACTTCATCATGTTATCATAGTGCCGAAGAATCAGCAGCTGAAACAGGCGCCCAAAGGCGGTGGCGTTGTAATAGAAGGCGTTTGTCACGGGCTCGTGAAATTTCTCAGGAACCACACGGAACGTCCTCTACCTTGACAGGTTGACTGGCACTTTGGCACGGCTTGGGCGTCTGACTACATTTTGTCAAGGATTAGTGGAGTACGTGAAACCATATCGGACCGAAAGTTCCATGGAGTACGGTAGGCAAGTGCCCACTGAGTTGAGAAGCGTCATCTTTCCTCCCTGAGTCCTGATTGAACCCCCCTTGCAATGTGAGGTAGGAGGACGAAATGGCACCCTACACTCTTCTTCGTTCCTGTATATTGGCATTCTTATGGCACAGAGCCGTCAGCGTCAGCGGTGAATGATATCGATAAGCACAATCACTGTACCGGAAGTCCGAAGAACCTGGAAGGAGGCCAAGTTGTCCCCCGAATATCGCCGATGGTGTTCCCGGAGTCCTGCAGTGGCACATGATGCTTGGCCGGGGCAAAAGCGGTTGCAATTGTAACATGGATAACAGATAACCAAGGTCCGCAGCACAGAGAGAGCTATGCCGAAAAAAACCGAAAATGCAACAACTGGTATGACAAAGAGTATATCAAACATATTGATCCGACAAACAGCATCGTGCATGCCGCGCTGCGAACCGAGCTCAAAGAAACCGTACCTCTGGCGCCGGCGACCTTTAAATGGACGATAGACGTCCTCCGAACAAGAGATAGTTTGAAGTGGCTATTGCAGTCCCTAGCATTAGATCAAGCCCACCGCAACATCTCTAAGTTGTAGAATGCTTTGAGGATCCGAGTTCGAACGACGTATGGCGTACATAAATGACCTGCGAACATGCCACGAGGCGACTTTGTGTCGCGAAAAAATGTATCATCTCGTCCCCACGCATCAATTCTCCAACCAAACCACCCTCGCGTCAGACTGAGAGCGCGAGCGCTTAAATTGTGAAAATGAGAAAGAGGGTAACGGGGAGGCAAACGGAGTCAGAAACTCGAAGCTCGTTGAACGATGGAAAGATGAAACTGAGGGCCAGGCGCCAACGGCTCATTGATATAACTGGAGACGAAGGAATAAGAATGCCGGAAGGTAGGTACTATCTCGATAGCGATTCTCGACTTTGCCGCCAGGAATTTCGAAGAGAAATCAATATGACAGTTAGGAGAGAGTCTGCAAGATAAATCGGGGGGGTTCAGCAACATTCAACTCGCCGCGGCGGAGGCGCGGACTCGAAAGGACGAGGTGAACATGCCTTTCGCCTACCAACTTGAGGGACCTCGCCAACGCAACAATGAGGTGACAAAATGGCGCCATATTAGTACGGTGCTGGCGTGGTCATTTATTAGGTTTGAGATAGCTGTCCACGACTTTGGAAGGAGCGTGACTTTGACTGGAGTCCTTCTGTATCTTGCGTTTCTCATGGAAACGTTCTGATAGCGACCGCTGACCGCAGGGTACAGATTTGGGAGCTGTACACGGATCAGGTGAGCCGAACGACCCGTGGACAGAGCACGAGAAGCCACGCACATGTTCAAACTGGTGAAATTCTAGCTCTTTAAGGTTCAAACGTTCGAAACGTCCAAAGGCCCAACCTCCAGCTTCGATTATGGATGCTAATTCCAGAAGGCCGTCTGATAGATGGATCTAAAACGAGACGGTCGTCGGGACGATACGACTTGGGGTTGTACTCCAATTAACCATGTCAATGAAGCGACTATCTTCCGTGGAAGGGGGGGGGGAATAAAGTTTTCGCTCTGGCCGCGGAGACAAAGGTTAGTAAAAGAAGGATGGGGAAGACCGGGAGAAGCGTGGATAAAACCAAAACCAAGTCCAGGGATCGCCGTAACTTGCAACAGTACAGTACTGCCCAGATACACGTGGCAACGGTGCTCGACGGCGCCTCAATTGAAAATCGCGTAATCACGTGGCGAAAGATCGTCCGACATGCGCGCAAGGATCGGCCGAATAGACAAAGACACGATTGTGGCGGGAGGCTATCAAAAGGAACTCTTTGATGATCTTCCGATTTCCAAACGGACGTTTCTCCTTTCTTCCGGCTTTCACCACGAGTTTGGCTGATCTTTATGCATGGCGTGGCGGCGCACAAGTATAGGAGTCCCCCCCATAATGCTAACACCTGTCACCCGCGGCCCTGGGCCCACGCCGACCGAGTCTCCATTTTGCCAGGGATTTCGCGAAGAAAAAACTTCCATTCTTGGTTATCTTGACTCCTTTTCCCCCTGTCGCGCCCCTTCACCTCCTATCTGTACTGTACTGCTTGCGCGCTCGCTGCACATCGGTACCTTGGCACTTGTAACTTAACCTAAGTCTGGGCGTGCCGCCCGTCGCCCTCACCCTCTTTCACCCTTTGGAAGGGGGATCTTCTTGAAATGGAAGGGGAAGCCCCAATTCAGGGTGCGTCTCTATTGCCTGCAGGCCTGGGTTATCTCGGGGGCGCCCGATTAAGGCGCTTCTTTATCCGAATGGTCTAGCTCGGCCGCCGGAGTTTTCTGTGGGTGTCGCGGGCTAATACCAGCCACATGCTATCGGGATCATTCTACGAGTTCTGCGTTGCGGGTTGGTGGAGAGAGGGGCATCTGCCGGCATATTTCTCGGCAACCATGTGAAATCCCAACATTTCACATTTCAACATATCCGTGGCCTTGGTGGCCTCGTTGTCTTCAACTTTTCTTTTCTTTTCTTTTCTTGTTCAGGACTAATTGTCGCCCCTGCCTCGCGGAAATCTGCATTCGTTTTGTTCTTTTCAGAGGTACAGTATCTTTGCGAGAACATTTTAGCGGCTGACTCCCGTTCGCGGTGATGACAGCCACGTTGCATGTCCCAATCCCTGGCAATCACTCGCCCTTTCAGGACACGGCGTATCGACTTTGAGGCGAAGAAGTCGACTCGAAGAACTCGGGTTGATGCGAGGTTCCGCGGGGCTCGACGGTATGTTATACCGTTATACATAGCCTAGCATGCTCGCAATTTGTGGCGGCGGCGACGTTTTTGTTCTCAGGCAAGTGCCATCCCTGAATACACGTTCATCAGATACATGCTCCCACGACACAGGGTCGTTATTATCTCCCTGCTGTGCAAGGTCACTCGTGTCGCACGAATAATTCGTATTCATCATTCTCTCGTCTCGCCAGGTTGAAGAACGTGTCGCATTGCTGTTGACATGAGTGCACCTGCCTATCGCCATGAGGCAGTCCTCTGACGTCACTGCATCGTGCATCAACCCGCGATATCCTTAGGGCATGTAGCTAGCCAAACCCGCCTCAACGGCCCAAAACGCATGATTTTGGCCGCTGCCTCCGCCGCTAGCTGCTATTTTAATAATGGTCAGGCGGGTTTGACTCTTGCCTTCTCGAGCGCAATGCACCGATCTGACCTGTTAACGCAAGGCGAGGTTTACTTCATGATTTACGCGAAATGCAACTAGATGCAACATGTGTACGCCACCTCTTGTGTTCTTAGTTCCTCAAAAGATCCGACCCTAGCTCTATTATAAAGGCAGTGACGTAGGTCACTCACTACTTGTTAGTGTATAATTTCGGCTGCGTTAGCCGGTCGGGTCGGGGTGGATTTTTGCGACATTGTGGTTGACATTTTTGTCGCGTTTCGAGCTTATTGCCTCGTGTTCGAGCTTAACGTGCGTTGATACACGTGCCCTCTGAGGCATCATTTTCAGCTGTCGGAGAGCCCTCGGCCTCGATGCGATCAACACCGCGGACGGTTCTGTTGTTCAATCGGATAAGGGAATGATGTACAACGTATTTGCTGTGCTAGGGCCCATCATGGCACCTGGCACCCCTACATTAGGTACAGAAGAAGAATTCACGGGACATGACCTGCGTATGCGACGAGCACAGCCCACTGGTATGTATCATGTTCACGTTGTTCATGGCTGGCACGCGGACCTCTTTTCATCTCCTGAGTTCTTTTATCCTGCGCCTCGTTTACAGAGTAGTAGGTGGCACGTTATCTTGTGCCTGTTATAGAGTAATGAGTTCGGTGCCATTCGGACAATTGACAAGAAGCTGGGGCGGCGGCGGTGCTTGACAGGCGGTAATTGGTGCTATAGGTGTATATGGGTGATGCCGATTACATTAGTCCACGAGTATCGATATAAATACACGCCCGTTGCATTTGAACATGTCCGGAAATGCAGACGATTCGAACAGGGTTGTGAAATATTGTTCTTTGGGTCATGTCCATCGGCCCCACGGAAATGGGGTAGCTTTTCAGTCTTCCATATTCCGTGCCAGGTGCCAGTGTAGTCGTGGCCTTAAAATTATCGAGGCCACGTACCATAGGGTTGGTGCGTGTGCAAACCATAACCCAAAGAGTTCGAGCAGTGCTGGGCCCTATGTCGATACCTAGGCCCTACGCCCACCAAGGAAGGGAGCGTACGCCCAGTCACAGCCTTCACGCCATCACTCGTTCCACTTATTGATATTTGGATGTGGCACAAGCGCTCATCTGATAGGATGGTTTAGGAGTTATGCGATTCTTATCAAAGTGTCCGGGTACACTAGCTGTGCTATTAGCAGTTGACCTAGGAGCGGACGTACCCTAAGCGAGGAGCAGGTTTACACTTCGTCTTCCCCACGCGGACGGAGCTTAGGGGCTAGCAATGATAGCGACGGAGCGCCGATGTCGGCCGATTGACGGTACTGTGGTCGCTTGGAAACCTCTCGGTGGGGAGAAAGGGGCTTCGGGGTGGTTACAGAGGGAGTAGATAGAGTTGTGATTTATGGGTTGCCTGAGGCGGGAAAGCGAGGTGGAAGGGGGAGAGTGGCCGGACTCGTGTCGGACATGAGGCAAGCGAGATGTGCTGTGCTCGATATATTCCGAGTCCGGTCCACTCGTCATCCTTTCCTTGATACACTCACCCTCCTTATATACCGCCTCTGTATCCCCCGTCCTCCGATAACTTTATCGTGTCCCGCAGTGCTCGTCTTTCACGAGTCGGTCCCCAGAGCTCTTCTCAGACCTTACTGCGCTTTCACGGTTTTCCTCTCCGTTATCGGTCGGACTTGGCCCCATCAATTTTTTTTTCTCCTCGCCCATCCACCCTCACCCACTATTTCCTCCACCTTTCACGAAGTTATGTTCGCTCACGCCCCAAGACTGGTCCAGCAACGCCCAGCTGCCCCAGCTGTCCACGAACGCACTCCATCTCACGTCCCACCCCTTGTCCCCCGCTCTCGTGCCCCATCATTTCACCAGTCCTCAGTCCCAGTCCCCTTTCCCACGCGCAAAACTCAGCCATCAACGCCCCCAACGTCTCTCCCCGCGACCCGTCCTAGCCCAGAACCATGGGTAGATGCACTCAAAGACGACGTCGAAGCCGAATTCAGCCTTTCCCTCGTCGACGACATCAAGGCCGCGAAGGACGCAGCCCTCGCTGCTGCCACGTCTCCGGCGGAACGGGCGGCTATCCTGCGAGAATATGACGAGAGCATGGCTGACATACGTGCTCAGGCACGCGCCGAGTTTCAGCGCCGGGTCGAGGCCGAGCGTGAGCGCCGCCTGCAGGCCAATTACCAAGGCAAGGATGCCCTCATTGCGGAGCAACATAACATCATGGAAAGCATTATGCGCGAGAACATGCTCAGAGAAGCCTCTCAGTCTTCCACGGCCGGACCTTCCCTGCAGGCACCCCTTCAGGTACCATCGCAATCGCAGCCAGGTTTTGCCCAGCCATCCCAGCCTATTCCTATTCCCGTGCAGCGCAATCGATCGCGGAAGGGCTCGGTCCCAACTCGCTCGGTTCCCAATACATCGTTCGCTTCCTCTCCTTCCTCTTCGCCTCGCCTGTACCCCACAGGCCGCCGCGACTCAATTACGCAGCATCCTTCAACCCGGCCCCTCCCACCTCCCGTTGCCTCACCTGCAACCTCCGTCTCCTCCACCTCGAGCTTATCGGAGCCATCATCATCATACGGTTCCTACTCGGCCGACGTGGATCGGCATTATGAGGACCATCGCGTGGCTGTGCAAAGATTAGAGGAGGAAGTCAAGAGGAAGGAAATTGCTGCTCGCAGGTCCGCGGAAGAAGCTCGTCGGCGAGAAGTAGCCGCTGCCCGTCATGAAGAGGATGCGAGGCGGAAAAACGAGGAGGCAACGCGGCGCATGCGCGAGGCGCGGCAGCGAGAGCAGCAGGTCATTGCGTTGGAGGCCCGTGCCCGAAAGGAAATGGAGCTCGCGCAGAAGGAGACCGTGGCCGCGCGTGCGCGCACTCTATCTCAGTCACAGAGCGCTGCGGCCCCGCTGATCGCCAGGGTGTTCTCCAAGGAGGTGTGGCAGCAAAAGCCGCGACCAGCGACCGGTGCGACGATCGCTCCCCGACGGGAAGCCAAGGTGCGCGCCTGAAGCCACAGCTCGGCCGCACTCTAGGCAGCCCAGAAGACCACGGGGATGGACGGACATTGCGGTTAGCAGAGCACCGCCTCGGTCATCGTCGTCGTCGTCGTCGCTCACTGAGTGGCATGCGGGGAAGGCTGGTTTCCGTCCTCCTTCTCGAGCTGTGCTCGTGGTCACTTTTTTACCATACGCGCCCCAGGCGGTGCGCACATCAGCCACCTAGAATCGGACGCGGGTAGAGGGGTAGGAAACGCATCTTTCGTGCGGGACGAAGTGGCAGAGCCACTGGAACCGCGTCGGAGGCATTTCCCACGATCTTCCTCTCCCAGAGCGTAGAGCGGGCATGGGGCTCAACGACCAATGTTTTTCCACTGATCCATGAATACTCCGTTTGTCCGCCGCGAGGCGACAGGAGCGGCTGTTGGCGGCAGTTGCTGCATAGCTGTGGGTCTCCGAAAACACGTGTTGTATTTTACCTCGTAATGTTCTCTTCTTCGTTCTTCTTCGGGACGACTATCCATCCCTTTGGAAATGGGTTGTTCCCTGGAGGAACGACAGATATGTAGCCCTACCTATGTCGTCGCTGATTACCTGATCGGTCGGTCTTTTACTGCTATCATACTAATGTACTGTGTACATATCATCACGCATGTTTGCATAAATATCAATGTATATGAACCCTCATCCATTTATTCGTTGGTATTACGTCGGACCCGTAATTGATCCTTTTCACTACAGTGTAAAAGTTATAACATGGCGAGCGCAGAAATAAAGCATAAAGTATATCACAGGATATGACAGATTTGGCAGTACCAACCTGTCGCGATTAGAACACGGTCTATGCATCTGGACTCCGGCCACTATGTGTTCTAAATGGGATGATGATAGATCTTCTTTATCCTATGGGCCGGACTTTCGGGGCCGCTGACAGAAAACTATGTATCATGGGCCGTCGTCAGTCCCGCGCCGTGCTTTCTCCCGTCACACAACGGTCGAGGGTAGAGGGTGCCAACCTACCTCGATTAAGAAAACCGCGTCTTCACCGAGCACGCATCGGAGATGCTCGGCGCGCAGTCCGTCCGGGAGTGGTATGTCCTTTTCCACGTAGGGGATCTGCGTGCTATGCAGATTCATGTCAGACGCACCATCAAGCCACCGCTGCTCTCGTCGTGCTTCCGTGGCGTCGTCATCTTCATCGCCGTCGTAGCCATCGTCGACGTGTTTTTCGCGGCCATCGCCCCCTTGCGAGGGACGAGCGCGGTCGCCATCGCGGGCGATGCGGCACGGGTGGTAGTCCGCGATGCGCAGGACTCCGCGGTCGTGGAGGACGTGGGGTTTGCCGAGCGCGTACATGCCGCAGACTTTGTGCAGGCCGGTGCTGCGTCGGGATACGTACGGCACCATCGTCAGCATCGTATTTCCGGGGCCCCACGCGTCCCAGGGCACCACTACGATGGCAGGCTCGACGGTCGTGCCGTCGGAGTAGTCGATAGAGGGGCTCCGAGCGGGAGGGCTCGGGCTGTGCGCGGCGATGTGGGACAGGAAGATGTCGTGCGGGACGATAAGCGTGTGCTGCGCGAACGCTACCATCCGATCGTCTGCGCTGGACGAGCCCAGCGCGAGCGCGAGAAGTCTCCGGTCGGGGTCGGGGTGAAACCAGCCTCTGTGGTGGTCTGACGATGGGCTAGATGCGGATGCGCTGGAGCCAGTAGGCAAGGTGTTTGCGTGCAATTCGGCGAAGTTGGGCGGGATGTGGATGGGGAGGTCCAACATGAAGCGGTAGACGATGGAGGGCACTGGCGAGCCGGCGCCCGCGTCAGGCAGGGTCGTCACCTGGAAGGAGATCGCGCGATCCTCTGCATGGACGTTCGAGTCGTAGTGTACGGATATGATGTGTCGTCTATCGAGAAAGGCGAAGCAGCTGGTGGTAAAAGGCTAAAACGTTAATCGAAAAAAAAAACAGGATCAGCATCCTTCGATCAAGACGGGAGTTCGGGCGGGGACTTGCAATTTTGGTGACGAGTTCTCCGGTCTTCCAGTTCCAAACGAGCCCGCTTATGCCAGGCGCATTACCAAGGATCAATAGGTGATCGCCATAAACGTGCAGGTTGACGCCCCCGGCGATCGAGGGAGAATATATGGAGCCAGCGGTGCTCGTGAGAGGATGGACGTCTCCCGTGGACAGTGTACGGATGTGGATCGTGGAGAGGCTGCAGAAAACGAGTGCTCCCGCCTGAGTTTTGGAAATATGATCGTGGGAACAAGAAAGCTTTGGGAAACTTACCACAGGAAAACGAGGAGGTCCTGGGAATCGTCTGCGCAAGCTGCTTCGAGACGATTGGTACTCACTTCTAGGTACCACAGCTGTTCCCGGATGCCACGCGATTCGGACGGGAACCGTAGAAGGACCAACTCACCCCTGCGGCTCCTACTGCTCCTAAACACGACCAGATTTCCCGATGCCATCATGGGATACGGAGATATGCCTTTCGAGTAGGGAAAGTCATCGACCACAGACCACGCGGAGCTCCTCCACGCGCTCTGCATGCCACGCAATCGCTTTAGCTTCTCCGCAAGGACCGCGCCGTATGGCTCGCCGTCGCACATCCCGGCCGCTGCCAGTTCCACGATATATTGCAGCACGGAGGAGTTGTCCACTGTCTCTTTGAGGTGACGGCATGACTGATGACGATGCACTTAAGGCGGCTGATAAGGGAACTCAAAGGAAGCGGTAAAGGGCCTACTCTTCGACAGGCGACCACCGTCTTGTAATCAGTGTGTTGCAATACGTTGACAATGAGTTCGTCAGGTAGAACAAGGATACGATTCGGGTGTACCAGATGCATGGCTTGATTGGACGAGTCGAAGAACTGGGAATAAAGCCGGAAGACTGCGCTTATTAATCGGCCTATCGATGGCACTTGAATACGGTGGCACTGGTCGCTTGCAGCCCGCGCTTAACCAACCATACATGCTGTACGCTCAAGTCTCCTGGTGTTATTGGCTCGTAGAACGACTGGAACACCTGGCTAGCGAAGATATAGACATGGTTTCTTATCCATCTCAGGTTGGGCTATAGACCTCCCACATCGACCCCGGACTACTGATGATAGGTACTGGTAATTGCCACTCGATTCTGTCTGTCAGCAAAAAGAAGCAACTGCAATTTGTGGCGGTGTCGGAACTGTCCCCTATATTTGGTAGTTTGATCAACATAGCACATGTACCAATTGCCAGGCTCATTCGAGCGAGCCTGAGGCTGAAGCAATGAAAGGGGTTTGTGACCAGGAAGGATGTCCCTTTATCCGAGATCGCATCGTATGCAACAGGTTTTTCACGGTCTACAACACTATCAACACCTCTATTCTCTCTAGCCATGGCGCTGGTCATTCTGAATTCGAGTTTCGTACTAGCAAACGTACCAGAGAAGTAGGCCACGCATGGCGGACCGACTCGGAGCACAATCGGATACCGAAGAGAGATCCGGATGCTGGTCATAACGAGAAGATGATTCGAATTTGAAGATGGCAGTTGGGAGGGGCAGTAACACGAACAATATAGTCGAGAGGCATCAGCCCCCCTCCCCGGGAAGGCTGACTTGTTGTTCAAATTAGTCAACAGAAATTGCGGGTTAGAACCAACCAGGATCCCCATGGAGGGAAGGCTTGTTTCTAAGCTCAGTGCAGTCAAATGATGGGCCGATCCGTCCTCGTATGGATCATGGCCGTTCGCTCTGTTTGTTATTCAAGTTTTTTGAATTGAAAGATCAGAAGATCCAAAACACAAACGACCCTCGGTGACTCCTGTCCTTCTCGCTTCTCGAGCGGATCAAGGCATCGATGGGGTAACGTACTTTCAAAGAAAACGGGGGCTAGTCACTCAATCATATCCGTTTGCACTATAGCTCAACTCCGGACCTGAATAGCTCGCCGTTGCATTGGTGAATATATTGAAGAGAGGGTGTGAAGTTAGCCAGACTACTATGATACCTGTCACTCTATATGCTGCTGGAAACCGGGAATTTGCCAATAACGCACCAGAATGATCATAGTCATCATACTGTATTGTACCTAGACAGACAGACCTGAGTTGTCAGTGACTGCAGATTCCCGGAAGTGAGTTTTTTTTTGGCAATTGGACGACTAGTGCCGTCCTCGATTTACTAGTAGTTAGTTAGAGTAAATACACAGAGCATGGACACTAGTAGGCTCAAGTTTCAGTACTCCAAAGACAAACGGTTCGGCACAAATGCATCAGTCTTATTGATATACCTGGGGACGTTGGATTAAAAAGATGCCGGGAAAGTGAGCCATGAGCGCGCTTCATCAGCAAGCCAAAGAAGGGGGAAGGCAATGAATATCACGCGCTTAAATGGCACATGTGGCGCCGAAGTATAGTTCACTTGCCCGAGCAGTGAGCGCATGGTTCACTCGACGTTGTTTCAGCCGTTACGAAATTTCAATCGAGCTTTTTCTGCCAGCAAGCCGGCAGTAACAGGTGCCGCGCCACTTGGGAAAAGGGCAAGCGCGCACCTTGACTCGAGAATTTAGTCCGACCCGGTGAAAAGGCGCCGCTCATGCTATGATAACTCGTATACACCAAAGTAGTGGTAGAACGACACTTCAAGTAGATTACCAAAGTGTACAACACTACCAAGTTTCAACACTTTTAGCCGCTCCACGTCAACGCGTGTGGTACTTACTGTACACGTATCGGCGAAGCTACATAACATTACCAGCAAGCCGATTGTCCATGTCTTGGTACAACATGTTTACTTCGACCAGTTCACCAGCGAGCCCAGTCCGGGTCTCGATCATGCACATGGTGATTTTGCTCACCTCATCTGTCATAGTCATACATTCTACCGAAAGTGATCGTTGCCATAGGTCAAACGCTAGGATATCGTTCTGTTGCTGCACATTCAGGCATTCCAAGGGAATATCATATATATCAATGCTGTGGTCTCGAAAGTGTGGCGGAGAACTGACAGGAGGCTGACGGAGAGGCAAACAGACGCGAGATTCGAGAATTGAAAGACGGTATGAATGAGTTAATGGACAGTGTCTGTTCAACGCAACTGAGGAGTGTATCCGTCATACACGTGACGGAAACATCAGGCGGGCCGGCGATCTGGTCTGATTCCGACGGGTGAACTCACCCGAGCAAGATTTTGAACCCCCGACAATCATATTGGTGACAACATTTACGCGTAATAGTAGCCAAGTGGGTATACAAAGACTCCCGTCTACTTCGACCGTGGGACGACCTGTCGATGCGGCCGTAGATTCACTTTTGACCAACACCGGACGACTGACATTCACCCGTGCTACAGCTTGTGTAACGCTCATGTTCCGTTGTTCCCGCAGATCCTCTGCAACCCAGTATATCAAACTTTTGTACTGTAACTTCAATCATAGCTCACAGCAATACCCGACGAAAAGCAAAGAGCTTGTCCGGTGTCCAGAAAAGAAAAACTGCAGGCATCTTTCGGTCATGCATTTTCTAGCGCTCAACTAAGCCCCTTCGTGATACGGAAGTTACCGGCGTTCCAGAAAGACGCATGCCACCTTCCTTTCTGCTTTGTTTGTTCTCCCTGAGAATGCAATTAGAGGTAAAGTTCAAACTGCCCCGCCGCAGCCCGTGAGACGTTCTGATCGCTGCTCCGGTTTGTCATTCATTCAGGTGATCGATTCAGGGCCAAAATTTTTGTTCGACGCGGTTGAGCCCACCGTCTCTACAGTGAATGGCTCACTACGTGTACTTCTCGGCTCGGGTACAGTAATCGGAACTCGGGCTCGCTAAGCGCAATCGAGGCAGAAGTTCTTCTCCCAAGGAAAATTCTCACCAAGGCCGTCTCGAGCTTCTGGCCGGATCCTAGCGCGGTTACTAGAGCACGGGGTGGTAATTTTCGCAATAAGTTTTCAGACGACGTCCCACCTTTCCTTTCCAGACGATTTCAAACCGCTGCCGCTTTACATTCTACAGTGATACAATAGATGGCGGCCTCGAGCAATGTGTTCAAGCCCGACTGGTACGGTACCTGGAAACTGGCTGCCTCCCTACGGAATTGTTTAGAATATCTATATAATATCCGATTGTCCATCCCGTCCGGTTCAGCGTTTCCACACCTCTGATCTCACCATGAGCCTAGGTAGACCAAAATTTGAAGGTGGGTGCCCACATCTTACTGTAGTCATCTCAAAAGCTGACACCGAACCGCTCGACAGGGTTGCTTTTGATCACCATCTTATGTAGGCACTCGACGCGTTCAACGATGTAGGTCCATTCACCCTTTGAATACAGTGAACACAGCCCTGTTCGGAGTGGTGAGCCAACAATTCTACGGATATTTTGTTTGTCGTGCGTACATTATTGGTCCTACGCTCCGCGTCGTCCGCGAGACTTATCATGTCTGCAGGCTTCAAGGATCCGTTATTCGTGAAGTAGGGGCGACCATGTCATGACGTCTCTACCACTCATACACTCTCAGACTCTTTGTTGTCGTATTATACGCGGGGGTTGCCCTCCAAAGCACGTTGTACGCTCTTACCAACGCTAAATGCGTCAAACACAAATGATATCGGTTACATAGGATGTGTCATCTCGCTTACACTAGATTGTAAGTTCTCCCTTCCTAGTCTTCTAGTTGGCGACGCCTAACAAGGAATCCGGCAGTGTCACGATCAACTTTCTTCCCCCGTCAAGTCCCAAACGTTGGTCTATCCTATATGCATATATTACCGCTGTCGCTGATTCTTCTCAAGCGGATTTATGGGAGGGGCCCGTCAGTTCGTTGTGTCGATTAATTATTATTTTGTTTGCAAATATGTTTCTTACTGTTCGGTCAGTCTGCCATAACCCGCCTGTTGATATTGATCGAGTATTCATTCGACTTTTCAGTATCTACACCCTCACGAAGAGTCATGTCCAGAGTGGAATAGTTGCCTTCTTTTCCATTTTTGCCTACATAATCGGTACGGTCGCCGTGGTTGTGACTTGGAAGATGACCTGGTGCGACTGCTTTCATACTACAAACCTGAGCCCTTATTGACATGGCCCGAAGCGGTCATTTAGTGGAAACGCTCTTATCCGTTTCCTGGAATGCGATACAAGCTATCGCAGAGTCGTTCATCACACGTACGTCCCCATACATCTTTCGAAGCTCATATTAAGTGTAATCGCTTTCCCTGGACAGTGTTCCTTGTGCGAACGCTTCTGAAATCGCGGAGTGATATTCGCAAGTCAAACACTGTCGTGAATCATCTTGTCCGCACTACCATCCAAACTGGAAGCCTTGCCACAGCCTGGGCAATCGCAGCTCTAGGGACGTGGTTCCTTTTGCCAGGTATATCGGCTTTCAGATTTTTCGACATAACATCTGGCGCTGTATATGCCTACGTGAGTAGTGGCTCCTCGGTCTGACTTCCCCGATCTAAGGGAGACAATGTCATCATGTCAGGCCATCTTCGACACCCTTCTTGCACGCGTCCAATTGCGTGAGCACATGTCATCCACAACTCTGACGCACGAGTTGGAATTGCCTACACAGGTTCTGTGATCACCTCTCCTGAAGCGCAATCAGTGCTGAGATAATTGTCCATTGGCTCGTAATTACAGGACGCGACAAGGCGATCGTCGAGGGTGGCCAATGGGCCAACGGCACGTGGCTCTTTCTCTGCACTGGGAGTGCAATTTTCAATGCCCCGATCACCGGGTACTTCCCGGCCTAGCCCATGCAACACTACAAAATGTGATGCCTTTGAATTGCGAACTATACAGGACAGGAAACCGACTTCCCCTATGTGAGTTTTAAGTTACGAAGTTTGGGCTGCGTGAGGGACATGGGCTAGAACGTTCAAAGCACGAACACTTTTGAGGTAGGCAATTATTTTTCAGACACCGTTCAAACAATTTATGTGTAGGATTCCCATCAGGTGTGTAGGTTAAGCAGAGGCCACAGAGGCCGTCCTATCTTTATACATGGACCTGGAACCGGATAGTTGTACTTTTATTCAACTACTACGACCTAGATGCGCTGATTACTGAGGCTATTCTTCGTGATCTTGTATATATGTTCTCGCCGCGCGCTCACCTAAAATCATCCAGACGTCACACCTACGATTGCGTCAGATCGCACATCACGCAGTTCGCATGCATCAATCGCCCTGGCATGTCTCGCTGTCGGATCGACATTGCGATGAGCTTCCTGGTGTTACTGATCTACAGCGCAACTGTAACATACATCCGACTAGTGAAGGTAAAGGTCGTTACTTGGAATTTGCTTGCAGCATTTCAGGCGATGAGACGGACCTCTCACATCGCCCTCCATACTACTACTGTGATGGGTGCCGATGCTTCAGGACACTTGCAGCTTGATGGAATACCACACGGGGAGTCCCATTCTCTCCAGTTAGGATGCTACCAAACGCATGTTTCGTGACAAACCGGCCCACGTATCATGGGAGTATACGAACGTGAAGAGGCTGCGGAGTGACGTACAAAGGGCGAACAGGTGTCAGTCTCCGTTGCGAAGCCCGGTTCTCCATCTATCAAATGAACCAAAAAAGGCATTGGAGGCTAGAACCCCTGTGCCTCCTGGAACTTGAACCTTGGATTTATTTCTGGCCACAGCACTGTTCAGCATACTGTTGTCCCTTTCACACTTTCAATTTCAGAGCGCATCTAGGCACCCGTCTCTCTTGAGCAGATAAAGTTTGTCGTTGGATAATGTGCCGTTAAAGAAGATGATAGCGATCCGGCGATTAAATTGTTTTCTGCGTTTGAGCTTGACACAACTGGACCAGTAAATGGTTTGATGTCGTGATCGTCTACTCCACCTGGAATCCATGGCTGAACCCATAACAATCTTCGCTCTCTTCAGGACATCCCCGACTTGGTCATGGAAGCTCGCTCGGGTTGTTGAATGAGATACGAAGAGGTACACCATACTGCACCCGGGGCGCTGTTGGAAACCGGGCACTGGCGGGAGCATGGCAATACCATAACTATACAGTATTGAGCGCACCAGAATTCCGATATCCGTCATGGCCCACCTTGTAAGCGAGGTTATGATAACCCGAGTCATGTGGCGCCCGGATGTGCCATACGATCCTCAATTCACTGTACTCATTCACAGGGCCGTATTCAGTGACGAGCGCAACATAATTGCGCGCTAGGCCGCCTTTCGTACTGTGAGACGTCAAGTTGATGTGAAGACGACAACCGGGGAATGATAACAGGGCGCGCCGCGCGCGCTCCACCACCAACTGACAGCAAGCTAACGAAACCCCAAAAAGGGGAAAGAATTGATTTTTACATGGTCCCACAGGTCTTGATGTGCGTGCCGTGAGCAATTCAGTTGTTCAGCCGTTACGAGACCTATGGGAGCGAGGGGCTCGGTACCAACGCCACTGGACAAAAGGGAAAGCGCATTGATTCGAAGGATTTACGACATAGAAAGAGGGATGCCGTTCATGACACCCATAAAGTGCGGTAGTGGTAAATCGGAATTTCTGGTCGATTTCAAACGAGACTACGAATCCCGGGGCCCGCGTCTGTTCATTCATTTGCTCATTTGGAGTTATGTCACTGTCACATCCGCATCACACATCTTGAGCGGCCCGGCGACGACGACGCAATTGATTGGCTTTTGACGAATTTGACAATCACGACAGTTGACATTCACCCCTGCTGCGATGTGGGTAAGGCTGATGTGCCTGAAGATGTCCCACCACCCAACATCAAGCTTTTTATCACCAATCGCAGCTGTGTGCTGTACCAAGAAAAGCAAAGTTCTCTCTGGAATGCAAGGGGAAAAAAGGGCATCGTGTGGTTTTGGGCAATTTCTAGCGCTGGACCTACCCGCATCTACGTGAGCATCACGGAAGTTACCGGCGCCCAGTTGATTTTTAGTCCCCATTCTTCTTGTGCTTCTTTTCTGCTGACAATGCCAATCAAAGGTAAAGTTCAGACCGCCAGTAGACCGCGACCGCCCACGGGACATTTTGCCGATTCCCGCAACTGGGTTCGCGTCAATCTAGAGAGAAAAAATTGTTCGATGCCAATCGAGTGTTCTGTTTCGACAATGAAAATTTCCCGACTTATGTGGTTTTGTTTTGTTCAAGAACCGGAACTCGTCAGTGAGCACCATATGTCCATTGAACTGGCAACCCCGTCGCGAAGGAGGAATCCATACCAGGGCCATCTCACGCTCCTGGTCAAGTCCGACGATGCTAAAGGTGCGCTTCATGACCCCCGCGCGTCCCGTATTGTGTTGACATGCATGAGCCCCTTCAGCGAGACAGGTCTCATGACAGATATTGGTTTGTGTTTTATCCTCAGCCGTGCACGATGATCGCCCCACGGAAATATCTCTTTCTGAGTTTCGGGGGCGTGAAGCTAACTCAAATGTTTCATCGAATACGTGGCCGCGTCGGACTGATTACGATAATGCACAACCCGCTGTGACGGCGTGTTGTCCAAACCTTCCTTACTCCCCTCGTACATAAAACTCAATGGCGCATTTCAAAACCATAACTTACTGGCGGTGGGCATCCACATATCATTTTAATTGTCCCATAAACTCAGGCTAATGCCGCTTGACAGCCTTGTATTTGATCACCGTCCTTCGTAGGCACTCTGACGCGTTCAAACTATGCCAGATCATCATCTCTGCATACAGTGAACATATCTCTCTTTGGATTGGTGAGCCAGCGGTTCTATGGATATATTGTTGGTCACGCATATAGTACGCTGTTGGTTCTACATTCTGGCGAGACTTATCGAGTTGGCGGCTTTAAAGGACCCGACATACCTAAAGTGCATCGTCTACTTGGTGACCTCATTACCAAGCATTCTGCCATCCACCCCGATTCTTCTTTCCTCGTGAAGTCCCAAACCTCGGCCCCGTACCATATACACAAATTATCGCTGGGCCTTCTTCGGTAGAGTTATGGGAAGGTCCAGTCAGTTCCATTTTTCAACTGATTGTCATCGTCCTTACGAAGGCGTTTCTTGCAGTTCGGATAATTCCCTTCTTGCATTGACTGGGTATTCATTCTACTTCCAGCATTTACACCCTGACGTGTATGTCGATGCAAAGGCGCTTATCAGCTACCTGGCACAAAACTAGCTCTCGCAGAGTCTCTCATCACTCGGCGGATGGTACGAGAGTTCAAGTAGACAGGGACCGTATTGGACGCTGGTTTTACTCAGGATTCACTGCATGTGACGATGGCTTTGTGCAACTGGCACATGCCAATGTTTACGCTCCATTAACAAGCATCACGCATGAGAACCGAAACACGGCCGGGCCTTCAAGCTTCAGGGGCCGTAACTCGCCAAACGATTTCAAGTCCACATCCGAGTCCCATTTGAGATAACAACCCAATGTCTAGTGGCTGCTATCGCAGGAAATCGATTGTAACTTCATAACTGACTGTGCAGCATTAACCGTAAGTAATATTGACTCTAAGACACCACATACACGATATGCAAGATCAAGAATGTCTGACACCATGCTATAGATGAATCGTGGTGAACGGTAACAATACCGGCCCGATAATATGAAGAACGGTAATTTGGGGGTATTTACTCTACACAGTTACAGTCAATATTGACAACCTGAGATTTATTCCAGCTGCAGCTATACTCTATCAGGCAGAAGGCTCGGACGACGTCTTGGCTTTCGGGGCGCTATCCAGGTACTTCTTGCTGTCGAGGAACTCCCTGAGGGAAAGGATCTTGTGTGCATTATTCCCTTCACCGAATTGGAAGAAAGCAACAACTTCAATGTCGAGCGCATCTATCTTCGCCTAAATGTTGAGAAAGTCAGCATCGACTCTATCTACTCTTGGAAAAAGGCTGACATGGACCCAAGTCTTCTTCTGTCCGTCGTCGATATCGTACACGGTGTACTGTCCACAAGATTGATTCTTAGTATGCATGGAAGGTCAAATTTTGTCCAGCTCTACTTACGTGTAGTGGCTTTCCGTCGAGCTGGGCTTGCAGTGCCTTCAGGACGGCAAACTCCTCGGCTTTCGATCTCACGGGCAAACCGAGGCTTATAGGCCATGTCTGCTGAGTAAAGTCATCCGTAATCAGGCTGCTTAATTTCTCGAAGTTGAAGTCGGCGAGGTATTGCAAATATTCCCGTACGACTCTGATCTGAGGAGACGGGAAGGGTGGGTATACATAAGGCTTGAGGGACATTCTCTGCGTAGGTGGAGAATATATGGGACGATGCTGGCGTCTGGGTGGTTCAACCTGTGCCTTTATAGGTCAGTGAAGTGACAGGTTTCGAGGCTGACGTTTACCTCGTGTGCGTCTACTTCAAAGAATGTAGCCATGACTGAGCTCCAATCTTGTGATTGTCTTCGTATACTGTAGCTGCTTCTAAAGAGTCAATGGAACCTATAAATGTAGACTTGGCTAATGCAGCAAATAAAGGCTTTTGCATTTGATGCAAATGTTGCGTAATGGAAAGCAAAGTATGGACAACCTCCAGGCTGTTGTGGGAAGCGCTGGCTAAGACGCGAGGACTGCAGTCCTACGAGATGACCATTAAAAGTACGCTGCAATGAGATATTTAGTTCTTCGACACTGACATTACATCCATCTGGGAATTATGAACCCGACGATAACTGACTCGGAGTATGCAGTGAACTTCGGGGGTCATAGTCAAGTGTGATCGCGTTCAGCCACACAAACCTCCTCGAGAAGGGTTTCCATTCCAGGCGTATTGATCCAGGCTGGACTACTACTCGGGAGCTAATTGCAGCTATCAATCAAGGCGCTGATATGCACACATCCATACAGCATGATTCCCAGTCTCGGGTATGGTCCATGAGATGCTTGTCAACAGCTTCCAAGAGACAACCAAACAACGCCCTCATGGTACATGAGATTGAGTCTCGAGCAAAAGCTTCCTTTTGATGTTATTCTCAGAGACTTAGGCTGGCAAATATCCTTCAAGAGTCTTGCGAATCCCGCTGCGGGTCGAGATCCGACATACAACTATGTTTGCCCTTCTGTCGCCTTAAATCCCTGAGACAACCCATGCCTCTGGTATCTACAAGGTGCCAAGGTGGGCCGTATCCAGGACTCCAGGGGCACAGTTTATTTGTGCTGTAGCTCGACCAAGCAGATGCCGTAGAACCAAGATCAGAAAGAAAGCAACAAATGCCAGCATAAAAGTAGCGTCAAATTCCCTTAAGGTTACCTACTATTGAGCAGTCAACTTGAATATGACAGGCTGCGAGCATGGGCACTTTGGCAAATATGAAATAGTCCATCTAAGGAAATTGGGAAAGTTCAAGTCGAAAAGGGCATCCATTGATTGTTCACGCCTAGACGCGCACTTTTCTGCAGCAGTCTGAGAAGGAGCACTTATATGTGGTTCGTTTTTGCTATTAGGTGCAGAGATTTTCCACCTCCGTCATTGAGTGCGTCCAAGCTGAGAGCAGCCTGAAAGCCCACCAGTAAACTAGAAAATCGGTAAAGAAAGCAGTTTTATCCACTTTGTAAACTCTGCAGAAACGAGGATTAACTCCTTCGTATGGTTCTTCATGACAATGTGGCCAAGTTAGGAAACGGTCAGGTCAAACAGTTGTAATGCGATAATTTTCCGTTGGTAGCAAAGAGTAAGCGACGTGGCAACCGGGACACGGTCCGGCAGTCCTGAATCTAGGCATAAGTCCGACTCTTAAGTCCGTCCAGTCTTTCCGTCCTCACACTGTCCTCACCTGCGGACCTGCGGTCGCCATCCCTGTCGCGCATCAGCCATTTTAATCCTCTAAGTGAAGTCATCGCAACAAAATCCTCGCAGTATATTTGTTTTATAGGGTGGGTCAAGATCTTCTCGGATTTCTCTCTCTGTAGCTACTGCTAATGGG
Organism: Russula virescens; assembly: GCA_003316435.1. Taxonomy (NCBI): domain Eukaryota; kingdom Fungi; phylum Basidiomycota; class Agaricomycetes; order Russulales; family Russulaceae; genus Russula; species Russula virescens. The sequence goes on from QFEY01001678.1 coordinate 32,670, forward strand.
TTACCAGAATCCCAATCCGAAAAAATGCAACAATGGTTTGTTGTCAGCTTGTCATCGATTCCGAACGAAGGGACAAAGTTTCCTCTTCGACGCAAGTAGAGTATTCTGCTTTTACGCTGACTTTCCCCGACATTTACTGCAGCGTCATGTTGCTTGATAGTAGGAACTCAGTGTAAATACACGCAATCTGACCATCTAACCCGCAATCTGTCGCTCAATGGCAGACGACGTATCCCCACTTGGCATGCATAAACTACCCCACTGAGACAGGGTGGAAGGCAGATGCGAATCAGCCAAGTCCCTTCAGGTTTTTAATGCGGTGACCACTCACGAGATGCTTTCCCACCCCCTTTTCTGGATCTCCGGAAGTGGAACCTAGTCGAGGATTCCTCGAATAGCTGGCCTCGATCGACTGATTGGATGCAGCTTAGCCCATGCTAGTGACTACACGATGCCGCGTGTGCCGTGCAACCTTCCTTGCTGCCCTGGTTTCTAAGACTTAGCGGTGCACTGTTAAGTCATAGCTGGAGGATTTTTTCTAAGCCTTGCTAGTGGGTACCTGAAAAAGGAGGCCTCATATGGAGCTGTGCTAAATTATCTCTACTATTATAAGGCGACCCTTATCGCCGACGGGTGACCGCGGGAGGGACTTAACTGCTCTACCTTCGGAATGTTGTCGACTCGCGTGTCCACTTGTCCTTGCAACCGATCATCAGTGAGCATCCCTTCCATCGCCACTGCCTCCCCTTTGTCCCTGATTCGTCTACCATTATCGCTCCTTGTCTCTAAAAATTCCCTACTCCACCGCCTCATGCTTGCAGGCCCCGCGACCCGTCCCATTGTTCAGCAAAAGAGGCTAAGAGTCGGCATCGCAGCCTTTCCCGACCTCACCTCCTTTCTATACGACTCCCTCGCTTGTCTCGTCTCTGGTCTCGTCAATTCCTCATAGTTCTCCTCTATGGTCTGTTCACTCTACTATCTTAGGTCTGTGTTCAATCCCTTAGTATCGACCTCGTGCCTTTCCCTATACTACTTAGGTTTCATTGTGTTTGATTTTCTGTCGTATCTTCTCCGTATGATACTTCACTCGTCCTCAATGTCTTGTCCTCCCCCTCCCCTCTCTAGATCCTGGGCCTGGTCGACTCTTACATTTACTTCCAGATGCATCAGTCGGCCACTCGTAGTGTACTAACTTTCTCTGCATGGATATAAAGGCTTGATTTGTGATTTTGGAATCTAGTTTGTGCCCTCGTGTTCGACTCCAATGTTTTGTATGCCTCCCCAACTCTTTTCTTTTCCCATTTCAAGCTGACTTCGTACCCGAGCTTAGTGGAGTTACCCCCTTGGACGCGAACCCCTTACTCCCTTTGTCTTCGCCATCGCCATTGTTCCACCTCATCTTGTCTCGTTCACCCCGTTCCCTATTTTTCGGGACATCGCCTTTCATTCCCCTCACGTGGCTCCTCCTTTCTTGATCTTGCCACCCTCTTACCCTTCCTTTCTTGCTCTGGTCCTCTCACTGGCCTGACTTCTCATGCGCGAGAGTTCTTACCTCGTCTCACTGTACATTCAAGCGTTTCCGTCCTCAGAACTGAAGACGGCGCGCTCGACAGGCATGTTTGTGGTCACCCTAGTTTATGGAAACTGCGAGTGATATGGCGCCAGATCGTGAGCTCCTTTGTTCCGAATCTCCCAATTGGCGACACAAGCATGAGCCCTGCAGTATCACATTCAATATTCCCCCCGCGTCGGGTCCCAAACATTGATTTCCTACCATATTTCAGTGATTTCATCTGGCCCGCACTTGTGAGAAAATAATGAATAATGAAAGTTTGGCTCACTCACCACTATGTAGGCTGATCTCTTTGCATTCTTTTTAGTTTATATGGCACGTACTAGTATCGGCCCTGTCGATGGAAGTTTTGGCGTTTCGCCTGGCCCCCTGGAACAATATCACTCTAGACACCCACTCTCTCAGCACAGAGCCCTACAAGTGAAATACTAGTTACTCTTGCCTGGCACAAGATCAAGCAGAGTTGACGGGACGAGACGCCGCATACACATATACGAGGTTCAGAACGAGCATTCGACAAGTACCGTTATATGGACTCTTAAGTGAAAGTATCACAGTTAATCATAGCTATTTCCAGCGTTACGCTCTATTAGGTAGAGGGCTCGGACGATGCCTTGGGCTTCGGAGCGTTGTCCCAGTACATCTTACTGTCGATGAATTCCCTGAGGGAAGCGATCTTGTATGCGTTATGCCCTTCGCCAAAGCAGAAACAATAAACAATCTCGAGGTCGATGGGTTCCAACTTCGCCTAAATGAAAATTAGTATCGGGTCTGTCAATCTCGAAAAAGTTTGTACATGAACCCAAGTCTTCGTCTCTCCGTCGTTGACATCATACACAGTGATCTGTTGAGCGGATTGGCGATCAGCACAGATTGGATGGATGCACTGCATCTGAACTTTGCTTACGACCAATGGTTTGCCGTCGAGCTTGGCTTGTAACTCCTTCAGAAAGGCAAACTCCTCGTCCCTCGTCTTGTCTGGAACGCCCATGTTCATAGGCGACACGGCCAGAATGAAGTCATCCGTAATCAGGCCATTCAGGCCATCGAAGTCGAACTCGGAGACGTATTTCAGGTACTCTTTCACGGCTCTGACCTGGAGAGACGGGAAAGGAGGAAATATATAGGGCTTGAGAGACATTCTCTGATGAACTAGCGAGTATCTGGTGTGGTGCGATGATGGCTCTGGACTGTTGAATCTGGCACCTTATATACTGGTGAGGAAGAATCCGTCGATGATAGAATACGACACCCACGTCCATCGTAGAAATTCGAAGGATATCCTCATATGCAACTATTTTCGCCGTGTCATCACGTATCTTGTGATTATAATTCCATAGTTTGCCTGTCAGACATTCAGCGGATACCGAATTGCTGGGTGATATATCATCTAACGGCTTCGTTTGGGAGTGTGCATGCCGCATTGCCCGCGCCATGGTGAAATTCAAGTGACTGTTGGGATGAAAGCTTCAATGATACCAGGTGATCGTCCCGGGTTACCCGTAAAACACCTCAGACGACCGAATGGTTGAAACCCCCGATGTACTACGTCGCTCCACAAGGACTGTCATTGAGATGACTGACCGTGTGCCTTCAGGAGGGTTTTCGGCTATTTGGCTTTTGGACTTCCGTGCTGCCCGAGACTGGATCTGGGTAAGATAGCCCGAGTCAATTATGCCAACGTTCGGAAGGCCAGTACGAAGGGGCGGTCATCGACATGCGAAAACATCGGACCCCATGACCAGGACCGTGACAACGCCCACTGGAGTGTCCGAGTGCTTTTCGACAGAAGGTCATACACATACCGTAGATAAAGTGTTCCGCATGTGAACGCTGTCACACGCCGATGTAAGTTGAAACCAAGTGTCTTCACAAGTGCGTTAGATCGAGCTTTGAGCGCCAGGTCTCATTCACGTGTTAGTGACAGGGTCTTAATACAATCCGACTGAGATGCCAGAGTGCACGTAGCCATAGGGTAAGTAGGGTAACAGGATAGTGCTTCGCGCCCAATGCGTGGTCCAGAGGTTTTAAGTTAATTGCTGGAAGTGCGCAGAAGCAGCCAAAACTAAGGGACTAATATATGCCGACGCCGACGCCAATCCAGGAGGTAGTTACAGCTAGAAAACGCACCACCGAAGATAGGAAAAGGTAATCCTTAATTCCATGTCATCCTGAATGACAATGAGCCGACGATACATTCCATCAGGAAAAGCCTCGTCTTTGACACGTCGGTCGCATGTGTTTTCCGGGATTGAATTGTACAGGGAACAGCTCATATACAGATACAGTAGGAGTAGCATTTATGGTGATTAAATGGCCCCAAGTTAAACTAACGCTGGCAAGAATGGCGTTGGGGTACGTGGCAGCTGAGGACCCTACGGTGAGCAACTTTAGCAGCCATCATTTTCGCGTTCCGTGTTACAATCCAGTAAGCCACGTAATGGGACAGAAATAGTGGGTTCAGTGGCGAGGATGCCGAACACGGCGTGTCATTCCGGTAAGCGGTCGGACCGTTCGGGCTCGGGCGCCTACATACAATTGGTTGACGTGTCGGCGCAGCTCGGGCGGCGAAACAAAGTCGGCTCGCCACGCCAACCCCAAAATCCCAAACGACCATAATTTGTACTGTATACAGTACCAGTCGGGTCAAAGCCACCTGCTCTCGAAATGTCATACACCGGTTTCTGGGATGAAATCCGCAAGATACCACCAGTGACGCGTTTCCTCTGCGGCTCGTCGCTGGCCGTGTCGATCCCGGTCATGCTGCAGCTTCTGAGCCCGTACAAAGTCATTTTTGTGCGGGCACTAGTGACGCAACGATTCGAGGTGCGCGCTGTTATGTCTTCTATGGGCGCATATACCTTCTGACCGAGTGGGTATCATACTGTAGTTGTGGAGAGTCTGGTCGAGTTTTTTCTTTGGAAGTATGTGACCCCTTTGCTTACTGAGATGCTTCAGATGTTGAAGCTCGATTGCAGGCACAGGTCTCAGTTATCTCTTCGAATTCGTCATGCTATAGTACGTCCCGGACGTCCTCACATTGTCTTCATGATCCTGATGCCGGACGGCCACATTCAGCCGCTCTTCGAACGCTCTCGAGCTCGATCAATACCCTCGGAAGTCTCCCGATTATGCCTGGCAGTTGACACTCGCAGCAGGAGCCATACTAGTTCGTTTTTTTGATTCCTCTACTTGATCGTTGATGTGATATTTCCCCAACAGACGCTCAATATCCCGCTCGGGTCGTATGTACATTCGCGCGCGCTCACCCTCTGCCTACTTTACCTTTCCTCGGCACTCGCTCCCGCGGGTAGCCAGACTTCTATCATGGGGCTTATCACCATCCCCATGCAGTACCTCCCATATGCCATGATTGGTGCGTATATCGACTCACCGTGCCCTTGCTTCCACTCATGAAATGGGCAGGCATAGATTTGATCATGGGTGGTCCCTCCGCTGCAGCGGTAAGTGTGACGGGTGCTGTTGTTGGGCACCTATGGTGGTGGGCGATATTTGGAGAGGACGGACGAGGCCTCCCTGGTTTGCGTGAGTTCGGCCGTGCACCATCATGGGTGTGGGCGCTCGTTAGTGAGGGTGCGGGCCCAAATTTAAGCGGTACGGGCGTACACGCTACACCACCGCGGCAACAGCGGGGCCCCTCCTCGAATACAGCAGGATACAATTGGGGTGCCGGAGGACAGAGACTAGGAACAGAATAAGTGATCATTGGTCGGGATTGACATCGTGTCATCTATATCACACTGCCCCCATTGAAGCTACTCCTTGACGCCGAACTGCTCCCAGTATGACTGCATACGCTGGATGTCCTCGTCGCGTCCCTTATCTTTAAGCCACGCTATCAAGTCGCGCATGCGTAAGATCGCCTTTACGCATCCCGCCCCACCGAGCTCCGCCTCCAATTCTTTGATTGCGCTCCTGCCTTCATGACCGATCTCCTCGCGATCAAGCGCCAAGACGACACCCACGACTTCGCCCCCAGCTTGACGGATAATCTCGATAGCTCCGCGGACAGCCGTTCCGGCCGTCATAACGTCATCGAGGATGAGCACGCGCTTCCCAGCGACCGGAACGCCGACCATCCGCCCGCCTTCGCCGTGATCCTTGGCTTCCTTGCGATCGTACGCAAATCCAACATCGATCTGGTGCTGGGTGTGCAGGAGAACGGCGGTGATGGCGGCGAGGGAGATACCCTTGTAGGCGGGCCCGAACAAGATATCAAATTTCGGAAGCTGCGTCGGAGGGGGACTTGAGAGTGCCTTGGCGATGGTATGGGCATATGCCGTGCATAGGGAATTAAGGAGCGGACCAGTTGAGATTAAGCCTGCGTTGAAGAAGTAAGGTGAAACCCTGATAAAGCAACATTAATCGCGGTGCTCGGCGATACCAAGCGGGCATGAAGTAGTCGCACCGGCCTGACTTAAGGGTGAATGATCCAAACTTGAGAGCGCCAACCGTCAGAGAGTCATTTACTAACTGGGTTTGATAGCCCTCCAGGATGGATGGTGCCGTCGTGGACATTATGTGGAGGAGAGTGGGGTGATGACAGTCGGCGGCGTGCGTGGGAGGCAAAATCTAATCTATTTGAAATCACAATGAGATATTTTTGGACATTTCGTCATTTCCCCGCATTGACTTTCGGACCCCACCGGCCGCGGTTTCAGGTAAGCCCGACTCGTCTGACCACGTCGATTGTAAATAAGGCCATCCCCCCACGTTTTTTTCCAACTAGTGGGATACCACAACACACCGCATGGGCCCATTCTGAAAAATGTCGCCTGCATTCCTCACCGCTGCAGCTCTAGCTCCAATTTTCCCCACAAGGGATCCATCGGACAAGCCCGATGCCAGTTTCGAACCAGATCAAGAAGATCCGGAAAAGGGGGAGTCAAGTTTATCAGGCACCAGCCAAGAGCAAACCTTTGTTGGGGACGGTGATGACGCAGACCAAGACCAAGACATAGAAGACCTCGATGATTTCGAAGAAAACCAGGGTATCGGGTCGGCGGATGGGGCAGATGGCGAGGGTCGTCGTCGAGGGGTGCCTCTGACGTCTACATGGACGACGTCGACCTCTTCTATGAACACCACATTTTCCCGACCGTCTCTTCCCAACTGGCTTGTCAAGACCAAAGACGTTCTGTTCGGATCTCAACAAGACCACGACGAGTTTTTACCGAATTACCGGCGCAGCGTCATCATATCTGGCAGTCTCATTCCCTTTTCCATCCTGCTGGAAATTCCCGGATTGACCGAACACTGGTACGTACGCACGTCCGGTTATCAAATCGTCGAGACGCGCAAGAATCCACCGCTCGTGATCGTCGCCCTGAGCTTCTCTTTGGCCCTCGCGGTCCTCGCAAATATCGCTCTCGTGAATCGATTTCTGGAACGACGCGTGAAGAGAAGCACAATTATTTCCATCGTAGCACTGACAATACATGGTAAAGCCGGATCCTTCTCTTCTTACACCTTCACTGGAGTTGAATTCGCTTGTTTCTAAAGATATACTCAACATCGTGACCGTTGTGACTTGGGCCGTCAAGCATCGTTTCCACGACGGCTTCACCAATGGTGAAGCATTCTGGATGACCATATGCTCAACTATCGTGTCCTCAATAACTAATGTGAGTCTGATATGGGATCTCGTTAGAACGCCCAACTTTGAGAAAGCCGGTATGTCTCCTGCTATTTAGCATCTTCTATCACGCGCTCATCCTCACCAAGGCAGCGGCATCACGCGCAACCAACGATCTCTCGTCATCATTACAATCATCTTTCTTGCTTACATCGCAATCGGAGCATTAATCAGCTCCCTCATGCTGACACTCAGCTTTGTCAACGGTCTATTCTTCACCGTGGTCACAACGCTCGCCATCGGCTTCGGCGACATCGTGCCAGTAACTGCAGCCCAGCGTGTCGTAGTTTGTCTCTACGCCGTACTTGGGATCGTCATTCTCGGCGCCGCCGTGCGGCTCATGTCGGTGGCCGTTCTGGAAGGACTCCAGGTCGGGTACCGTCGACGCATACGAGATTTCAGGAGGCGCCGCAGAGAACGGAAGCGCGAGCGCGAGCAGGTACGTCGCTGGCGCGCTGCGGTTGAGGAGCGCCTCGTGGAACGCGGGCTCGACGTGTGGACCCCGGATAGACCGGGCCTTTCCCTTCCATCGCCCCCGAAAGTGCGGCCATCGACACTGCGTCGAGGGTCAAATCTTGTTCCCCAGGCGATGTATCTCAACACAGAGGCCCTCCCTCCCGACATGTTGAAAGATGCAGCGCAGGAAGCAGGGGTGCCCCCAGAGAAATTTATCGGGCGTAAGTTTGGAAGGCGCGCGCGGCAAAATCCCCCTCAGCATCATCACCACGATCATCAGCGTGACCGCCAGCAACAACAACAAGCACCGGGCAAGGAGGGTGAACGCGGACGGGTACCCATGGACTATACTTGGACCATCGATGACGGCACGTGTGAACAAAAAGGCGGTTGGGGTGGTGGGTTGTGGGATAGGGCGTGTCAGGCACTGAACCTTGCGAGTGCTGGGGACGACACAGCAAGACCAAGACCTCAAGCAGTTTCCAGCGGACATATGCCATATCAGGAAACGGTAAAGGATCTTGAAAAGGACGAACGTCGATCTCTGTATATTAAGGTCCGTCATTTCATTGCCCACGAATATGGTAACAAGGACTAAGGAGCCCTTCGGTGTTAGCTTGGTCTTGCGTGGGCCATGTTCTTCGCCTTCTGGACTGTGAGTAGTTTTCTTGGCCTAGCATCAGCCTTTGGGACCCTACACCGTGCGTTGAACACTACGCTTGAAGATCGGTTCTATCATCTTCTCCATCACGGAGGACTGGGCATATGGTACAGCGATGTACTTCTGTGAGTTCCACCTAGATGATATCCTTTCGAGTGCTAACGAAGAATAGGTGTCGTTGCTTTTACCACCATCGGATATGGTGACCTGGCACCCAAAAGCTCCCTAGGGCGTGGTATATTTGTCTTCTGGGCTCTGTTCGGTGTGGGCGCAGTGACAGTTCTATTTGCCGGTACGTCTTCCGAATTACGTATTCACGCCAGTGTCAATTCAATTCGCCCCAGTCGTCACGGATGCATTCTCCACCAAGTATCACAGTGTCACACACGACAAAAGATTTGATCGCGCTATTCGTCGATATCGTCAGGGTCAGGAGAAGACCGGCGCGTCATCGAGTTCACAACGCTCTTCACTGGTAGTACCAGCTCTGCAGGCCAATCTGGCCAGAGTTTCGTCAAGGGAACCTGGTCGTCCTTATATTTCACCACCGCAAGCCCCGCAGACGCTCAACGAAGCAGAGGCTCGCCTGCGTGCTCGAATCGAGCCACTACCCGCGATGATATTGAAGGAGGTGTACAGGTTGCGTGATCACACGCGGTATTTCCTCATGGCCAACGGACATGCGGATGCATTGCACATGGGCGGAGGAAATGGGACCCCGAAGCCGAAGACGTTCGCTGTGCCGGATGACCTCAGGCAGTTGCTCGACGATGTTGCTCAGGAAGAAGGGTTCGAGGAGCGACTGAAGCAAGAGGTGTGGGATGACGCCCACGCGAGGAACGTAAGTATCCCTGGATACACGTAACCTAGGTGTTGTCTCATTTACGTTTTGTTTTGCTCATGCATGACGTTGCGACACCGCCAGACGCTCGTTCTGCTTAGTCTTGAGAGTGGGTATTCACTAAATTACTATTGTTTTGTGAAATTGCGCTGACGGATATATTTAGAAGGAGCACGGAAGATGGTCGAAGCCGCGGAACTTGCGCTGCTGACGCTCACGGAGCGTAATCAAATGCTCCTCAGGGAACAGCGTGAGATTGAAGTCGAGGAACCCGAGGAGATTCGCAGGAATAGAGAATAAGCGCCGAGGCCGAGGAGTATATCCCTGGCTCAAAGTGAGCGAAGGTCGATCGGCCGAATTGGCGATTCGAGAAGCCCTACGAATGAGTAGGAGATGATATCGCAGCCAGTGAACTAGAAGTCACTTGAAGCCATCATGGCCGCGGCGCGGCAGGCAACAACCTGATGTGGATAATTACGTAATTAATTGAATACAACTACGGACGTTTCCGAACCGAGTCGTCAACCGTTGTCTGCTTTGCCAAGCCAATTACACAGCACAGCGCTTTGTTGTCCGACATTCAAAATGGCTGCAGAGGCAGCTTTCAAGGACATACCAGAAATCTTTGAGGTGAGCATCCGCCGGAACTCTTCCAATCTAAGATACCTATCCCGGGTCATTATCGCACTAGGTCGAGTTGGGCGAGTCTCTCCTGGCACGAACCGAGGCACTTGGTGCGCGTCTAATCAAATCTCTTCCCCCCCTTCCCTACCCCGTCCTAGCCCTCGGGCACCTCCTTCCATTCGTCCACCCGTATCACTGAAACGTGCTCGCTGTCCAGCAACGTTCCGCGAACTCGGCCCACCAGACCTTTGCCATGTCGTCAAAAGCACCGGACGCGCGGGCCATCGCGAAGTAAGTTTCTTCTCAAGCAAATCCTCCTTGTCCTCGCTCCCCGTTCTCTCTCGGATCCTAACGAATAATTTATTGACGTTGATGATGAATCGCAACTTTCCCTTCTCCCGCGTTCGCTTTGCAGGCGAGCTCGTATCACTATGTCTCTGGCATCGACGCGTCGTCGTCCGCGTCGCTCGCGGCGTACATCAACTCGCTCACGTATTCCATCGAAGAGCCGCAGGCGTGGTTCACGAAGGGTCCAACTTGGAAGGTGAAAAACGGTTGCTTTTGGTACGCCACGCTCATGCCTATGGAAAAGAACCGGAAATGTCTCACTGATGTCCCGATGTATTGCCCCAACCTTCTTTCGCATCACTTCGTGCCTGGTCTCGACCCCCCTTGGCTCCCTCTCTTCCCTTGTTGATTTTCCGTTTGTGCGGCGGCGATTTCCAGCTGTTTCAACGCGTTTTCGCGCGTGGACGTTCGTGTGGACGTCAAGATCCCCGGAGGTGTGAATGCGTACGTCATAGACCTACGAGGCGAGCGGTACGTCCGTTTTCTTCCTGCCCTCCGCATCATATTGATGGCTCCCCTGGCAGACACCAAGCCACTGCCGATATCTGGCAAGAAACCTACCTCTCCGCCATCCTTCGCTCTGTCCTCTACTCTGATGACCCGACGTACTTTCTCGAAGCTTATCGCAGGCTGGAACCAATCTCCTCGCCTGATGCGGAACTGCGTTTCCTTCAGGCTGCGGAGGCTCTCTTCATGAAAGGTGCAAATTTCACAACCTACCATACATCGATCACAACTAACCAGAGTCTGAATTATAGGATGGCAGGTCGGATCTGATCCTGAGATCCAGGTTGCGACTGTTGTCTCAAATCATCTCACCGCCGGTATTATCAAGTATTTCGGGGATAGTGGACGGTGGCAACATGCCGCGAACCTGTTTGAAAAACTAGCTGCTCGCGACCCTGAGGTGTCTTGTCTGCTCGCTCGCAGCTACATAGGGATGAGTAAGTGTGTAAAGTTCTGTAGCAACGGAGCGCCTAACTAGGCCTAGATGAGGAGGTCAAGGCCGTACAAATAATGGGCACAGCTATGAAGCAGACGCCACAATCGTACCTCTTACTCCACACACAGTGCGACTTTCTGCGAAGTAAGGGCAAGAGCGAATGGGCACTCAAGCTGGCACGCCAAGCGGTCAACTGCGCACCAAGCGAGTTTGTGACGTGGGAGAAGCTCACCGAGATCTATATCGATCTGGGGGAATACGAGTCGGTGCGTTCTGTCGCCGTGGTTTCCCGGTTGTCGCTAGGGTTGACGTAGGCCGGGACAGGCGTTGCTTACTCTCAATTCGTGTCCAATGTTCACATTCAATGGGCGCGATTCACACCGCAACCTTACTGCATTGCGACTACATCTACCTGTCAAGATGGCAGTGGCAGACATCTTGCCAGAGCGTGAGAAGACAGAGGAAGACGAGGCAGACTCTGCATTGCAACGTTTACCGGCGCCCGGATTGCGGGGGACATGGGCGCGGGCGTACGCGCTACTCACGCGGCTTGTATCGCAGATCGGATGGGACGAGTTACTCAAGACACGGAGTGCCGTGTTCGTTATGGAAGAGGAGTATCGGATGCAAAAGGCGCAGGCGGATATTGCCGCTGCTTCGCGCGAGGACGCTCTCGCCGACGACGATGCGTCAACTAAAGGAGTGCGAGCCTCCTCTTCAGCGAAGCCAGAAGACTCCCCGACGCCAAGTGCCACCCCAAGCCCCACATTGATGGGTGACGGGGAGAGCACAATCCCGACAATCCGTATCTCGACAGAATCAGCGCGTGAAGAGTCACTGAGGGCCGAGAAAGCGGCTGCGGCTGCGAAGCTGAACGGCGTAGAGAATGGGAACGGGGAGCCCGTTGTAGAAGGACTACAGCAGCCTGCTCAGGCAGCGGCTGGTGGGGATGGGGATGGAGAGAACAAAGATGCGGTGCCGGTTAATGGGCCAGGTTTGCAGGAATCTTTCTCGTTCAGCAACAAACGGCTGTGCGAGCGTTGGCTGGATAATCTGTTCATGGTGTTGTATGAGGTAAGTCGACGATTACGTCCGCCGGTGTCTCATGCGTGGGCCGACAAAGCACTAGGACCTCCGTGTTTGGACGATCTTCCGGGCAGAAGTGGCGCACTTCAAGACGCAGCATGTGGCTTATCGCAAGACTGGCTTCGAATGGGAAATCCTTGGCGATCTCGGTCTGCGGCTGCATCACAAGGAGGAGGCAAAGGAGGCGTTTCAGCGGGCGTTGGACACACCACGCTATTCGGTCAAGCCATGGTCAAAGTTACTGGAGGTATATGCCGATGAGGGCGATTTGCTGCGCACGCTACAGGTGGCGATACGTGTGGCCGCGTACCAATATGGGGAGTACGCTGAACTCGCGGTATGTCCGCCATCACGACGTTATCAACCAGCGTGAGAGCTAAATTGGACATATGGATATCGCAGTACCCGACGCAGATTGCTCGTCTGCTTTTTAAGCTGGAGCAAGTCCACGGACATGCAAAAATATGGAACTCGTTGTTGAGTTTGGGATTGCCTGAGCCCATCTTGCACGTTATGCAGCGATATTTGCAGTACGGTCAGCGATTCAAGGTCGAGGGAGGCGACTTTTGAGGGTCTCCGATTTCCATGTTTTTTTTTCTCGTAATTCATTTCTTTGTTTGTTTTTTGTTTTTTAAATTAAATTGAATTTGACGTCATGTCTTGTCATGTCATCGATAAATTACTACAAATCCATCGTTTCTGGTAACCTCTGTGACTCCCTCCTCGTTCTGCTCATGTCCCTTTCCCCTCCCATACGAAGACTCTCCAGCGCTAGCAGCGGCAGTAGCAGCAAGCGCGAGGAGGACCTCATCAATGCCTACGAGGCAGAGGAGGAACGTATAATCAATGTGCTCTCTCGCAAGCTCGAAAAGGTTCGTCTCCTTTTTGAATCCTCACAGGGGGGGGGCCATCGTTTGTTCAGCCCACATCCGTTTGCAGCTCCAGGAAGAGAAGATCGAGCTCGAGAATGCATTAGAGGCCGAGTCAGAATCACACGTCAACCGTCTCTCGCGCGAGCTCTCAGCGTTGCGACTTGCCCAGCACCTCGCGAACCAGCAGAACGGTGCATCCCCTGGCACAACTGGTATCAATGGCGACGGCACACAGTCGCCTACCCTCCTCCGCTTGCCCAACCCTCTAGCACCGAGCTCGGAAGACATGCTCGAGGCCATGCGGCGCGAAAACGAACAGCTCCGCAACCGCTTGGTCGATACCGAGCGGGAGTACATCCGAATATCGCGGCTCAATGAAATCTACAGAGAAGAGCTCATCCAACATAGGCGGCGGGTACGTGTGTGCATTTTATCTTACGTCCTCCACCCCGCCCATCTCGTTTAACGTTTTTATGGGCGGTGTTCGCAGTTAGGACTGCCCGTTGACAACCTCATCGGACTATCGGCACATGACCCGTACTTCCAGCCCACACACCGGCGATCATCCTCCAATGCTTCCTCACCCTCTACTTCCGTAGCGCTCCCGATGGGCCCAAATGCCGTGCGGGCCTCACCGAGCGTCGCGATCCCGCGGCCGCCATCGCAGGTCCATCGGCCCCCGGCGAACGCCGTGTCAGAGTCGACGACGCCACTGTCGCACTCACCCTCATCCGCCTCGGACTCTCCGTATCTCTCACCGTCGCTGTCTACACACCCGGGGAGCTTCGCTACAGCCGCCACAACACCGCCGTCATTCTCCGCGCCCCGCGGACTATCGACGACAATGCTGCCCCCGCCATTGACTTACCCCTCCGTCCCGCCGCCGTCGCTCTCGTCGTCGTATGCGGGTCCTGACTCGCCCGTAGAGCACCGCGGGAGTAGGTGGCGCCATGGATCCATACATGACTTGCGCCAGGCGAGTCGTAGTGCATCGAGACACGGCAGCGTCGAACGCGGTGCGAGGGTGGCCGAAACGGGTCAGCTCATTCCACGCAGTAGGGCAGGGAGCATCGTGCCGGGAACCAATGGACCTCCCCCAAATGCCAGCATTCCGCCCGCTGAAGTCGGACTGCCAACGTCATCATGAACGTGAAGCACTTGGCAGTTAGCTAAGCCCTAGCAATTCCTTGCTTCTCTGTTACATCCTTCTTTGGTTTCTTTGTGCTTTTTTCTTTCTAATTTGTGCATCGAGCCTTTGTGCCTGGCGGAAAGTAAGTCCCTCCCCTCAGCATTATTTACCCTCTTTTTGTTCTATATCTTCCTTCGCGCGCCCACTTGGAACGTGCAATGTGTAACTATGCCTTGTAAATTAGCAGATAAGAACACTACGATTGTCCAAGAGGAATCTTTAATTCAGTTTTGTCCTCATTCCACGCTCAGTATTGCCAGACAGTTTGAATCAAGAGTGTGATTTGATCAGATCGTCATCGCTGCAAGTGTGTTTGTACGTTGGTTGTACTTTTGCAATTAAGAAACTTCTCAACAAAACGTCTGTTATACAATTGGGAAACAAGAATGCAGCACGTCAACACAAGTGGTGGATGATGGAAAGAGGTCTCTCTGCACAAGGTCTAGAGAGAAGCGGGCGATGGGGGCGGACAGGGACAAGAAAGAGTGGCAAGGATAGAAAGGGGGGTAGACTAGGTTGACCGTGTAACCTAGGCAAGACGATTGATGTCAGATCTACTCTACCTTCTTAGCCTCCGGCCGCTGTTGCTGAGGGTTTGGCTGCGATAGCTGCGACGGCTTCATGTCCAACACCTGGACGAATTTTCGGGGGAACCAGCCTTCGCGGCCATCGCGCGTACGACCCTTCCACCACTCCGTCTCGACCTCTAACCGCGGATCGACCTCCAAGCCCGTGCTCATGTTCAACTTGCCCACCACCGCCACGATCTCGTTCTCATTCAGACTGAGCTCCGAAGGCGTCGACGCCTGGAACGCGTACGCCGTGCGCGCGAACGCGAGCTGCGACGGGTCCAAGGGCGGGAGGACCTGCCCGTTCGGTCCGACAGCGCCGCCGCCCTGACGATACTGCTGATGTTGCGGATCTTGCTGTTGTTGGAGTTGCTGCTGTTGCGCTGCGCGGTCGGCGAGGATTTTGACGAGTTTGTGCATCGCGTAGGGGATGCCGAGGAAGGCGAGGAAGAAGAACACCAATGGCTTTTTGCTCGCGTTGGGCGGGGGCTGGGACGGCCGTCCACCAGGGCCGACGTGGACGGGGCGACCGTTTAGGAACTCGCGGAATTCGCTGCGCATCTCGCCGGTTCCGCGACGGCCTGTGAGGAGGTCGCGCAGCCAACGCAGGAGGCCGAACAGGCCGAGCACGCCGCCCAGGGCGTTGCGGAGTTGCGCGAACTGGTCGACGACGCCGGCGAGGGCGAAGAACGACGAGTGGGTCGCCATGAACGTCGACTCGAGCATCTGCGCGAGGCCTGCGAACGTCTGCACGACCGAGTGGAGGAGCGCGAACGTCGTCGCTGTTGTTGACTCGAGCGCCTGAGTCACGCTCGGGTTTGTAGGGTCGTACGGCATGCCCGGCTGCCCGTACATCCCGACGGGGCCGAGGCCCATACCGCCGTACCCGCCACCGTACATCCCATTCATCCCGTACCCACCATACCCGTATCCGCCATACCCGCCCAGTGAGCCCATGCCGCCGTACAGGGAGGAGCCGTATGGGTAGGCAGACGTGCCGAATCGGTTGTAAGGTGCGGAGAACGGGGAGGCGAAGGCCGACGTCGTCGGTCCTGTTGGAGGGTTGAAGGAGGCGGGTCGGGCGGGGACAGAGGGCGGATTGGCGGCGGAGGACGATGTGGATCCGGCGCCCGCGGATGTTGATGTGGAGGCTGGATGGGCAAGCGCTGGCGCCGGTGTTGATGTGACCGTTGCGGGCGTGGGGGATGTCGATGTTGTTGTTGCTGATGCCGCGATGGTACCGTTACGCTCCCATGGCTTTGGAGGTGAAGCCATCGTTCAAATCGGAGGGTTGAGAGAGTAAGGGAATACCAGACAGAGAGTGGGTCCTCCGATAAGATTTACAGGGAGAACGGGCGTATGAACACTTCGGCAAGTCAGTCAGACGGGCAGACAGAACCGACAAAGGAGGGGAGAAATTTTGGGGGAGGAACTGCGTACCTCCCAAATTTTTGTGTGATATTTTAGGGAGGTTTAGACAAGAGAAAGGGAATGGAGAAGAAGGGGAATGCGGGGAGGGTTGATGTGGGCGGGGCAAAGGAAAGGAAAAAGCCGAGAGGGGCCAGATTTGGCGATCAAGTCAATACAGTAGTGAGAACTGTCACTTTATTAGGGTCCCTCGTTTTCTCTCGGCTACAACATCGTTCGCTCCCACGCGGTGATATTTTATCTTTGTTGTGATGACTCGGAGGCGGAGCCACTGGTTTCCTCGCAGTGGCGATGACCTTTGGGCGTTCGTTGTCGGCGCTTGGCTGAGATTTCGGCTCAATGAACTCGCGACCGCTCACACGAGCACAGGAAGGACCGCGAAAAATGAACGTAGTTGACGTGAAGGAAGCGCCAGCTGGTTCAACCCCTCGTTGAGTACAAATATATTCTCTTTCTCCTTCAAGTTGCCGCAGATTTGGGATTCCCTCAAGTTCGGGCCTAAATTTTCTCTCCGCGTCGCGCGCACCGCGATAGACGCCATATTCACTGTTACATCTGAGGCCACTGACAATATTCTGCGTTACGACTGGTCTGGTCTTGGCACCTTCGACGGCGCGCGATCTGTATTTTAGGAGCCGGAGGGTGCGCACCCGCAGGATTGGCCAAGGTGTTCTACCAACATGTCCTCATTCAAGTCACCAATGTCGCCAATGGAAGATTCGCAATATGCTGGAATAGCTGTGGGGTGAGTTGCAGACCTGGCGCAGCACAACATCGAAGCGTCTACTCGAATCGGCGTGGTACTCTAGCCAACGGCAGCCTGCCGCAGCGCCAGCTAAAGCAATGTATTTCCCCATTGCCGTCTCGGCCGTTATTCTGCCTGCGGTTTCATTCCTGTATGGGAATGGGGAGGTCTGAGCATTTCAGATTACCTACCACGCATCTGATTTAAACTTTGATCGTGCTCTCAATCGGCTGCTCTCCTCACCCCGATCCTCTGTCGAAGTCGCTGGCCCAGCTCCCTCACTACATGGTTGCCATCTCGGTTAACATCATGGTTCTCCACCATGGATAATACAAGCTATGAGGAAAATCATCGCCGGACGTGTGCCTGCTCGCCGCTTCTCCCCGCGGTTTGTCTTCGAGTAATGCGAAATGTAGCGTGCTAATTCGTGCCGCACTTCCCGCATGCCACCCCAAATTTTAACCGGCCATGCCCGTCTCGGTGTTGCGACATCGCATACACCACACATTTTCTGTCCACCGATTGGCAACCGTACGAGTAAGTCCGTTATAATTAGCTTTCCCTCACCTAAAAACAGGACAGGCGCAAGGGGTACTTCTGTTTCTGTTGGTATTGATGTCCGTGAATCAGCGGAATGAATGCTCAGTCCCTTCCTTCCCATATAAGTTGCCAAACTACTTCTGTGAAGTAATGAATTCTTTACACTACAGTGGTGACTGACGTGGGCTGTGTTCCCAGTTAGATGTAGTGTGTTATCAAGTGATTCGGATTTTCAACCAGGTGGTTGATAGGAGGCGCAACATGTGAGGCTGTTATCGACCGACCATCATACAGTAGCTACCTCAATGCCTAGCGCATCGGTCCCCCGTTGCTTTGCAATTGTCACGTGGGCTCCGCCAACGAGGCCGAATTTGGGTATCTGTGAAGAATGTGTGATATCCGATGAAGGTCCGAGTCGGTTTGTTTGCCAGCGGAAGTATTACTGTGATTTGGTTGTTCTATTCCCCCTTTTACTACGGGCCGATTTGATTTGATGGTTGTCCGTGAGAATTCCACGCATGTGGCATCTCGGGGATCACAGCCTCGAAGATGGGTAATACGAAACTGACCGCTTTGTTTATCACATTCCTAGGCTGATACCCTACCATTATGGACTCTGACAAGTAAGTCTCATATCCTACCCAAGTGCTATCATGAGAGTACATTGGCACTGATCCATAGTTTTGGCCTGCCCCAAACCCCATTAGCCCGAGTCACCTATTTTCTCAACCGAATATTGACTCCATTGACCATTCCGCTCACGGTGCCCCCTTCGTGCCGATAGTCGATGGATCAATGTCTGGAAGTGGCATTCTACGTCGCAGAAAAGAGCTATGGGCAGAGGACAGCAGAAGTAAGTGGTCAACTGCGCATCCGTTTCGGAATGATTACTGAGTTTGAGTGGTTTAGGCACATATTACCGACGTGTGACTATCCGCTCACTGCCCGACGATGCTCTCCTGGAAATATTTAATTTCTATGTGGATGAGCTTCATGAGGATTGTGACATCTACTACGAATTTGATGGGTGGCATACACTGGTACATGTGTGCCAGAGATGGCGAATCGTCGTTTTTTCTTCACCACGTCGCCTGGACCTGCAACTCCTTTGCTGGTACGGAAGACCTGTGAGGGAGATGCTCGATATCTGGCCAGAGTTATCCATAATTGTAATAGTCGGTTTCTCTCCTCCGGAGGAGGATCAGACCACCGCCGCACTCAAGCTTGCTGATCGCGTGTCTCGGATCTCCTTCTGGAATATTTCAAGTTCAGCATTGGAAAAATATACAGCAGTCATGCAGGTGCCATTTCCGGCGCTAAAGGAGTTGGCCATTTGGTGGGACAAATTGGATGAAGCCGCACCGGTCTTCTCCGATGAATTCCTGGGCAAATCTGCACCACGACTACAATACCTTTCGCTGGAGGGCGTCGGATTTCCGGGATTGCGAAAACTACTTTTGTCTACCACTAACTTTGTTATCCTCTCCCTCGAGCATATCCCCCATTCTGGGTATATTTCGCCGGAGGAGATGGCCATTTGCCTCTCCGGGTTACCCAGGCTCGACAAATTTTACCTTGGTTTCCAATCACCTCGTTCTCGCCCCTCCCAAGCAAGCCGACGTCCACACCCACCAATACGCGCATCCCTCCCTGCTCTCACACGTCTGCACTTCAAAGGTGCTACTGAGTATTTGGAAGACCTTGTGTCCCGAATTGACGTCCCTTCCATGGAAGATTTTATAATAACGCTTTTCAACCAGCTCACCTTTGACATCTTGCAGCTCCCCAACTTCCTATGTCGCACGGGCAGGTTCCCGGTGCTTGTTCACTCAGACATGGTCTTTCACGCTGACGGAATTGAGGTCGAACTTTCTCCGCAAACAGAGACGGTTGGCCCGAGGCTCAAATTTGGAATCTCGTGCCGCAAGTCAGATTGGCAACTTTCAGCTCTTCCGCAGCTCTGTATCTCGTGCTTGTCTACCTTCGCCAATTTGGAACGCCTCGAGATTCGCGAGTATTTGTTTCTACGACTCGATTGGCAAGACGACATAGAAGTTACCCAATGGGCGGAACTCCTACACCCTTTTACCACTGTTAAGGATTTGTACCTATCCAAGGAAATCGCCCCCCGTGTTATACCAGCCCTGCACGAACTCGCCGCTGAACGGGTAACAGATGTATTACCTGTACTAGAAGGTGTTTTCTTATATGGGCTCCAGCCACCCGGACATCTCCAAGATGCTATTGGGCAGTTTGTCGCCGCGCGACAGCTCTCCGGCCACCCCATAGTTATTCACCTGCTAGGTGAGAAGAAGTAGAAAATAATTCGCGACATCGATGTTTTCTTATCTTCCATCCAATTGGCGATTCATGCTATCTGCTTGACTAGATTCCCCCCTTTTCGCCCACCTGGGTTGACGCCTGATGTCCCAGTTACGGTACTTTTGTTACCGTCATCGTGGTGTAGTCCTCTTGTATGATATTTCGAACTTTTGAACTCAATGCTATAGGTTTCAATGAATGGTGTATTGGGACGGTCGTTCCGAAACTTCGACAAGATACTTGCCACAAGTACGATTCCCAGCAACTACTATATCCTGAATCACGTGAATTCGGTGCAGACCCACACGTGGAAGGCAAGGTATTTGACCAAAAAAGAGTCGTATAAGAGTTTACTGCCTTTTTCAGGCAACTTGTCGTTTGCGGGAAAAATAAGAAAAAAATTTGTATGCATTCTTTCTGTAATATCTCCTCAACAAACCACCGGAATTTCAAAAAAGCTGCACCTTTCAACTCACTGGAATGTAATGATCATGATTTTCATTGACCGGAAGGCATACAATGCAAGTTGAAGGTTTCGGGATCTCGGAATCTCGGGATTTGTGCGTATTATGCATGCGATTTTTCTTACAAATTTTCCCGCGCGCGACAGGTCACATGAAAAAGGCAGTAATAAAGAGTTAAATAATTATAAGACTCTTCTCGTCAGAAGAGTTTAAAAAAAAAATTATTGTGTGAAAAAGATTCTATAAACAGATTCAAACTCTTGACCAGCCTCTTTCCGGCCCGATAAATTTTCTGTAGAATTACTTAAACTCTTTTTTAGGGTATTTTTTTCGGGAGAAAGAGCCTGACAACATTCACATCACTCACATGACACGCCCCCAAACAAGAACAAAAACTCTTTTTAGGTGCTCGTAGTCTAGCTGTGAGCGCAGGACCTACCTGAGTTCCGCAATAGATGCCATATTATTTGCAACACTTGATGGCACTGGTACGATACTGCGTCGCGGCATCCTGACACTCTCGACAACGCGCCATCTGTAAGGATGCGCACTCCCCGGATTGGCCAGTCATGTTGCGGTCTACAATCAGGTTCATATCCCAACAAACGGCTCAGCACCACCAGGGCGCGAATACAAACTTGAATTCCCTTTGGCGTCGTCTATCACCTCATCAGCATTCGTGTCACCAGGGTCGCCGATAGATCTTTCAATACTCTGGAATGGACGTAGGATAAATTGTAGACCTGGGACAGCACAATATCGTAGCGACTACTTGACTTGGTGTACTACTCTCCGAGTCCTGATGCCAACAACGGAACATTTTAGCATACCTACTTCGCATCTGGTGTTCCTTTTTGGTTATGTCCTCAATCGGACCTGCTTTCCTCACCCCGGCAGGTTGTCGAAATCGCTGGCCCGGCACACCCACGCTGTGTTTGCCATCTCGGTTAACATTATAGTTGTACGCCAAGGAGAAAACAAATGATGAAAATCGTCGTTGAACATGTGCGTGTTCGCCACTACCACGCGGTTCGTCTTTCAAGTAATGCGAAAAATAATGTGCTAATTCACGCAGCGCTTCCAGCATGCTCCCCGCAATGATTTCACCGGTCGTGCGCGTCTCAGTGTTGCGGCTCTGGGCCATACATCACCCGTTTTCTGTCCATTGACCAGTTGACCGTCTTGTAGCGATCGTACGAGTGGGCAGAGTCCATTATAATCAGCTTTCCACCACCTACAAACAGTACGGGCGCAAGGGGCACTTCTGCTTCTTTCGCATCGATGTATGTAAACCACTCCGACCCGATTTCTTGAACGAATGCTCAGTCCCTCCTTCTCATGAAAGCTGCCAACCTCCAACCTGCTCTTCTGAAAGTAATGGGCTCTTTGCACTATAATGGTAACATGAACTGACACAAGCTGTGCTCCTGGTTAGATATAGTATGTTTTCGAGTGATTCCATTTCTCAACTGGGCGGCTGATAAGAGTCGCAACCTGTGAGGCTGTTATCAATCCTCATTAAGTAGTTCCTTTGATGCTAAGCGCACTCGGTCATCCCTTGCCTTGCAATTGTTGCGTGGATTCCACTAACCCGAGGACGAATTTGCGTATCTGTGGAGCATATGTGATACCCGATGATCAGTGCTGTTCAGAAGAAGTATTAATTTTGTTTTTTTGGCTTACCTCTTTGATTTGACAAGCTGATTTGAGTTAGTGGCTGTCTGTAGAACACGTGATAATTCTACGAACGTGGCGTCCCGAGGATCACAGCCTCTAAGGTGGGTAATACAAAGTGACTGCTCTGTTTATTGCATCTTTAGGCTGATACTCCGCTGTCATCATGGGTTCTGACAAGTAAGTCTCATGTCCTTCCCAAGTGCTATGATAAGAGTACGTTGGTACTGATTGACATTTTCGGCCTGCCCTAAGTCCCGTCAGCCTGAGTCGCATATTTTCACAACCGACGAATTATTCCACCGGCTATTCCGGTCACAGTACCTCTTTCGTGCCGTTTATGCATCGCAGAACAGAGCTATGGGCAGAGGATAGCAGAAGTAAGTAGTCAACCGCGCGTCCGTTTTGGAATGATTACTGATTTTGAGTGGTGGAGGCCCATATTCCCGACGTGTCACTATCAACTCACTGCCCGACGATGCTCTCCTAGAAATATTTAATTTCTATGTGGATGAGCTTCATGTGTATGGTGATCTCGAGGACAAGTTTGATGGGTGGCATATGCTGGTACATGTGTGCCAGCGATGGCGAATCGTCATTTTTTCTTCACCACGTCGCCTGAATCTTCAACTTCTTTGCACGTACGAAAGACCTGTAAGGGAGATGCTCAAGATCTGGCCAGAGTTACCCATAGTCGTAATAGCCGATGACGATTGGATGGCGGAGACTCAGGCTATAACCAACCGTGACATCGTTACTGCACTCAAGCTTGCTGATCGTGTGTCTCAGATGTCCTTCTGGGATGTTTCAAGTTCATCATTGGAGAAATATACGGCAGTTATGCAGGTGCCATTTTCCGTGCTAACAAAGCTGCATATTTGGATTTGGGCGGTAGACAAACCACATGAAGCCGCACCGCACCTCTCCGATGAATTCCTGGGCGGATCTGCTCCACGACTTCAAGACCTTTGGCTGGATGGCATCCTGTTTCCGGCATTGCGGAAGCTACTTTTGTCTACCGTCGACCTTGTTCTTCTTCACCTCCAGGATATTCCCCATTTTGGGTATATTTCGCCGGAAGAGATGGTCATTTGCCTCTCCGGGCTGCCCAGACTCAACAGACTTTCCCTTGGTTTCCGATCACCTCGTTCTCGTCCCTCCCAAGGAAGCCAACGTCTACACTCAAATATACGCGCCACCTTCCCTGCTCTCACACATCTGCGCTTTAAAGGTGTTACTGAGTATTTGGAAGACCTTGTTTCTCGAATTGACGCCCCTTCATTGGGTGATTTCAAGCTAACTTTTTTCAACCAACTCATCTTTGATGTTTTGCAGCTCCCCAAGTTCCTTTGTCGCACAGACAAGTTCTTAGTGCTTGGTCAAATAAACGTGACCTTTCACGCTAACGGAATTGAGGTCGAACTTATCCGAAAACAGGGACAGTTGCCATTGGGCCGAGACTCAAATTGGGAATCTCGTGCCGTAAATCAGATTGGCAGCTCTCAGCTCTTCCACAGCTTTGTATCTCGTGTTTGCCTGCCTTCACTAATCTGGAATGCCTCGACATTCGCCAGCATTTGTTTCCACGACCAGATTGGCAAGATGACATAGAAGTCACCCAATGGGCAGAACTCTTACACCCTTTTACCTCTGTTAAGAAATTGTACCTATCCAAGGAAATCGCCCCCCGTGTTATACCAGCCCTGCAAGAACTCGCTACCGAACGGGTAACAGAAGTGTTACCTGCGCTAAAAGGTCTTTTTTTATATGGGCTCCAGCCATCTGGACATCTCCAAGATGTCATTGGGCTATTTGTCACCGCGCGACAGCTTTCCGGTCACCCCGTAGATATTCATCTGCTAGGTGAGACGTAGGAAATGATTCGCGATATAAATGGCTTCCTATTATTCATCCGACTGACGTTTCATGCCATCTACTTACCTATTGGCTTGACGCTGATGTGCTAGTTATGGTATTCTTGTTATCATCGTGGGTAGCACTGTAGCTTTCTTGTATGATATTTTTAACCTCTGAGCTCAATGCTATAGGCTCCCATGCATGCTGTATTGGGACAGTCATTTTGAAACCTTGACAAAAAACCTGGCCACAAGTACGATCTCCAAACAACTACTATATCCCAAATCAGATCCAGGAAAATGTATTCCGCGCGGATCCAGACATTCACCCACTCTCCTAGTATGACAAGACACGTGCTCCACAACCCTTTTCCACGCTGAAAATCAGGTCATTACTTTCTCCCCGCGCTTTGCGCGCTCCTCTCAGTGTGTCAGCTCGGACTTTATCCAGTTTCTAACGTAACTGCGCAAAACCTACCTCCGGTCCTCCGACTCCTCCCCACGGCGATGGGGCATGAAATCCGTCATCTTGAGGAAGACTAGATATTTTGCAGACCGGTTCAGTCCCCCCACCTTCATTGCCCCGCCATCAGTATATCGGGAAACATGGTGTGGAGGACATGTCGGTACCATGGCTCGTCATTGGGAGGGACACGCACCCAGAGAAAGAGTGCAGACCAACTCCGAACTCCGCGTCTGTTTGCGTTCAAGTTGTCCATTACTTCCTCGTTACCATTGCTATCATCCGGTTCGCCAGCCCCTCACCTAGCGTTCCCTTTTGGTCTTGCGCTCAATCGGTGCTGCTCTTGTTACGCTCGTTCTCTGTGAAGGTTACTGGTCTTCAGTTTGCTTTATCACGACATCTCGGTTTGCATCTTGCCTCTATGTACTCGATACTTCACGCCCGCACATATAATCGTGTCCTCTGCACGTGCGCACGCGGCACGTCGGACGAGCTCGATTCCAATATTTCCAACACCATATTTCTGAGATGTCAGACTTTTTGTGCCTGTACTCACAAGTGTCTATCTCTCCGGAGAATGTGTAATACCCAATGAACCTGAGACTCGTGTCAGTATTGTCCGCAATCAGAGGAATCAATTCATTGGCAGCTTGTGACAGTGACAGCTCATCAAAAAGGCTATATCCCGGCACGGACCATGGATGTCACAGCCTTCACAGCCTTGTGGGTGTGAGATACAAATGCGACCACTCTATTTCCCTTGGTTCATTCACCACAACCACGATGCTCTCTGACCGGTACGTGTCCTTCCCAAACACTATTATGAAGGGACTTGGCACTGGCTGATCTCCATCTCGACCCATTCCAAATCCCTTTAGTCACTTGTTCACATTATCAAGTAATTCCTTCACACACTATCCGTCCGGCGAACGTATCTCCGTGATACCAATTCTCAATGCTTCAAAATTCGGAAAGGACATTGTGCGTCACCGGAAAGAGCTATGGGTAGAAGACCGCCCGGGTGAGTAGTCACTGGCAGTTGTTGGTGTCCTTCGGAATGATTGCTTACATCGAGTGTTATAGGCCCATTTTACAGAAAAGTGACTATTTCAACACTCCCCGACGACGCTCTCCTAGAAATATTCAAGTTCTATGTGGATGAAGTTGAATACGATGACGATGGCCCGGATGAGTGGCATGCACTTGTGCACGTGTGCCGAAGATGGCGAAATGTCATGTTTGCATCACCGCGTTGCTTGAACTTGCAACTTCTCTGCACGTTGGGAAGGTCCGTAACGAGGATGATACAAATCTGGCCAAAACTGCCTATTATCATATTCGACGTTGGCTACCTGCAAATTCAGGACGCAGACAATGTCATTGCCGCACTCAAGCTCAACAATCGCGTGTCTCGGATCAACCTGGGGAATATTTCAAGTTCAGTACTAGTACTCAAGAAATTTGTGGCAGTGATGCAGGTGTCATTTCCGATGCTGACCGAATTATTACTGTCGTCATCTGACGAAAAGGCGCCGGTCTTTCCCGATTCGTTCTTAGGCGGATCCGCTCCTCGTCTACAATTGCTCGATTTGAAAGGCATTCCATTTCCGGCATTACCAACACTACTTTTGTCTGCGACCAGCCTTGTCAATCTTCACCTTCTGAAAATTCCACACTCCGGTTATATTTCACCTGAGGCGATGGTCACTGCCCTCGCTGCGCTGAGAAGCCTCGAAGAACTCACTCTTCATTTCCGATTTCCTCAGTCTCGCCCGGACAGAGCAAGCCTACATCTACCTCCAAGCACACGCATTATCCTTCCGTCTCTCGCCCATCTTTGTTTCAAAGGTTCTACTGAGTACCTGGAGGACTTTGTCGTCCGAATTGACGTCCCGTTACTGGAGAAACTTGACATTTTATTCTTCAATCAACTTATCTTTGACGTTCCACACCTCTCCAACTTCCTCTCTCGCACCCAAAATTTCATATCACTCGGTCACGTAGACGTGGCTTTCCTCACTAATTCTATCAATATTACAATCTCCCCGAACCCTGGAACTGTCGGCCCCACGTGGATCGATTTAGGAATCTCATGCAGCAAGTTGGATTGGCAACTCTCATCTCTCGCACAGGTCTGTGGCCAAGGCTTATCTACCTTTTCTAATTTCAAAGGCCTCAGCATCCACGAGTACCAATACTTACCACCGCTTTGGCAAGACGACATAGAAAACCGCCAATGGATGGACCTTTTACGACCATTTTCCACTGTTGATACTTTATACCTATCCAAGGAAGTCGTCCCATACGTCGCACAAGCCCTACAAGAACTCGCAGGGGAACAGGTAACAGAATTGTTACCCGCACTACAAAATATCTTTTTGGACGGGCTCCAGCCATCGCGACCTGTCAGGGAAGCTATGGGGCAGTTTGTAACCGCGCGTGAGTTCTCCGATCTCCCCGTGGCACTTCACCTCTATGAACGGAAGAAGTAAAAAATGACATGGGACTTTGATATATGTCAATGATCGTTCTTTTGTCTGATATTAATGTCATCTACTTTGCTAGAATTGCTGCTTTACACCTGTTTTCCTCCTGGAGTTCAGTTACATACCATTACTACCACCATTGTAATCTGTTGCTCTGATATAGTATTTTCGACTCGATGCTATGCGTTGCGACACCTGGACGTGTTAAAACAATCATCGTAAAGTTTGAGACGCAGCTCTTTCTTCCATGATTTCCTCAAGACCCGAAACACAAAGAGACTACTGTATTCCTACGCGCACTCATATTTCCACGTACGCAATGCCTCAATCCACGAGGTCGCGCAGCCAGCGGACCAAGCCGAACAGACCGAGTACGCTACATAGGGTATTGCGCCGTCGTGCGAAGTGGCCGACGACACGGGAGAGCGCAAAAATGATGAATATAGCATCTGGTGACCGAGTGGAGAAGCAGGAGCGTCGTCACCGTCGTCGATTCGATTGTCGGCGTCACGCTCCGCTTCGCAGGCTCGTACGGCAGGCCTAGCTCCCCGTACATGCCCACAGGGCCCAGGCTCATTGCCGCCGTATGTTCACGGATACATCCCGTTCATCCCGTGGTCGTCATAACAACCCAATGTCCCTACACCGTGGTACAGCGAGGAACCGCAGGGGTAGGCTGCTGTGCGAAGCGGGTGTATGGGTTGGAGAGGGGGGATGAGGAAGGCGTCGTTGTGCGAGCTGTCGGAGAGGTGAAGAAGGCCAGGAGGGCGGGGACAGAGGGCGGGATGGTGTTGAAAACGATGTGGAACCGACAATTTGCGGAGGATAAGGTGGAGACTGGCGGGGGCTGGCGCAGGTAGAAGTGACGGCTGTGTGTGGGGGGATGTTAGGATTGCGGCTGTTGCTGCGATGGTACCGCTACGGTCCTATGGCCTTCAATGTCAATTCATCGTTATAATCGGAGGGTTGACTGTTGACATTGCAGAGAACAACGAATGAATGGTGAATTGTCCAACATAAGGTTTACAGGAAGAGCAATCTTGAACATTCCGATGGTCAGGCAGACCGACAGACGGGGGCCGGGGAGAAAAATGAAATGGGGCGAGAAAATGCTTACCGAATGGATTTTTGCGTGTCACAGCAAAAAATGGCTGCGATCATGTGATCGTGAGCTCACTCAACTGACACGCATCCCATTTCCGGCATTACTCTTGCCACTGATCACGTCCAGTTTGTACTGTACTTTCGGAGAGTTCGTATCATATTCCACATTCTGGGCACATTTCTCCCGAGGCGAAGGTCGCCTGTCTCCGCGCTGGCCAGGCTCGAAGGACCTATCCATACATTCCGGTCACTTGGTTAGCGTTATTGTTTCCAAGTTCGCTGATGGAAGATCCGCAATACGCCGAAATAGCTGTCGGGTGAGTTGCATGGATGGCGCAGCATAATATTGAAGCGGGTACTTGACAACCAGCCGCAACGCCAGACTAAGCAAACTACCGTGCGGTTGTCTGTTCCGGTCGTAGTCCTCTCTGCTGCCTTGCGATTCTACTCATGCGTGGGAGCGGGAAATTTGACTAGGTTAGAATAAGTACAGCGAATCTGGTGTTCCTTTTTGAGCGTGCCCTCAATCCAACCACCTGCTCTCGTCACCCCCATTAGAGAATAAAGCAAACGACGAGGAAATTTGTCAATGGATATGTGCATAGTCGCCACTTCCCTACGAGGTTCGTCTTCGAGTAGTACAGGAGAGTATTGTGCTAATTCCTGCAACGCTTCCCACAAGCAGCCCCCAAACTCTGACTTGCCACATGCTTCTCAGTGTTTCACTCCATCTGCCAACCATCTTCTATCCCACTGACTGGGCTGTCTGTGTTATAATGACCAAGCGAGCGTGCTGAAGCCAATACAATCGCGTTTCCTCTGTTTCAGTTACATGATTTAATTTCCGTATTCCCTGCCTTCAAGTACCGGGCTCAGTGGCGTTGATGTTCCTTCAACCAATCCAACCCGATTCATTGAACGAATGTTCATTCCTTTTGACCTCCCCATTAAAGTTACGAACTTCTTCCTGGGAAAGCTTGCGGTTTCTTGGGACTATAATGGTACTAATTTACGCCGTGTTCCCAGTTAGATGTGATATGTCATTGAGTGAAACTGGTCATTTTCGAATATCGGGCGGTTGATGGGATACTATCCTCATATAGTAGTTCCCTAAGTGCGTTGCGCCTAAGTGCCGCGCTCAGCCACCCAGTTGCCCTGCAATTGTTATGTGGGTTCCACCAACTTGAGGATGAATCAGG
The DNA here is from genome assembly GCA_003316435.1 of Russula virescens. Taxonomy (NCBI): domain Eukaryota; kingdom Fungi; phylum Basidiomycota; class Agaricomycetes; order Russulales; family Russulaceae; genus Russula; species Russula virescens. The sequence goes on from QFEY01001678.1 coordinate 61,769, forward strand.
GTATGTGTGGGGAATGTTTGATATCCGACGAAGGTGCTGAGCTAGCGGAAGGGTCAATTCGGTCGTCACCCTTGGTGATTTGATTTCATGGCTGTCCGTAGAACACGTAAGTATTCCACACATGTGCATCCCAAGGATCACAGCCTCAAGGTTGGGTAATATAAATATGATTGCTCTATTTATCACGTCCTACTCTGGTTCACCACTGCCATTATAGACTCTGGTGAGTACGTCTCGTGCTTCCGAAATGCTATCACGAGAGTACATTAGCACTGATTGATCCTTTCGGCCTGGCCCATATCCATCAGTCGCCTATTATTACAACCGAATAACTACCTAACCAACTATTCCGCGCACCACGCCTCTTTCTTGCCGATGGCCAATGGATCAAATCCCCGCAGGGATATTGTACGTCGTAGAAGAGAGCTATGGGTAGAGGACAGCAGACGTAAGTGGTCAACCGCTTGTCCATTGCGGAATGATTGCCGAATTTGAGGGGTACAGGCCCATATTACCGACGTGCGACAACAAGCTCGCTGCCTGACAATGCCCTCCTGGAAATATTCCAACTCTATGTGGATGACCTGGACTTCGAGGATGCTGACTTTAGTCTTGAAGACGAATTTGATGTGTGGCATACACTGGTACATGTGTGCCGGAGATGGCGAAATGTCGTCTTTTCCTCGCCGCGTCGCTTAAACCTGCAGCTTCTCTGCGTGAAAAACGGGAGATCCGTGAGAGAGATGGTCAATATCTGGCCGGAATTACCAATCGTCATAGTACACTCTGGCGAACCAACGCTGGATGATGTAAAGAATTTCGTTAATATCCCCGCACTCAAGCTCAATCGTCGCGTGTCTCGGATCAGTCTCTGGGTCATTCCAAGTTCAGCATTGGAAATATATACGGCAGCGATGCAGGTTCCATTTCCTGCCCTGACAGAATTGGAGATCAGGTGGTACAAATGGGATGAAGCAGCCGCACCGGTCCTTTCCGATGAATTCCTGGGCGGATCTGCACCACGTCTACAAGACCTTTTGCTGGAAGGTATCCCATTTCCGGCATTGGGGAAGCTACTTTTGTCTACCACTGACCTTGTCCGCCTTCACCTCGAGGATATTCCACATTCCGGATACATTTCACCTGAGGAGATGGTCACTTGCCTCGGCGAGTTGACTAGACTCAACGTCCTTTCCCTTGAATTCCGATCACCTCTATCTCGCCCCTCCAAAGCAAACAAGCTTCCACGCCCACCTGTGCGCACCGTCCTCCCCGCTCTCACGCGACTTGTGTTTAAAGGCGTTACTGAATATCTGGAGGACCTTGTGGCCCGAATTGATGTCCCACTACTGAAATACATCAATATAAGGTTCTTCAATCGGCTCATCTTCGACATCTTACAACTACGAAGGCTTATCTTTCATTCAGATACATTTGCGGCGCTAGATCGTGCGAACGTGAGATTTGAGGACAAACTCATCGGCGTCACATTTTCCACCCAATCACGGATGGTAGATTCCGCAAGGCTCATATTGAGCATCTCATGCACAAAGCTAGATTGGCAGCTTTCATCACTTCCGCAGGTCTGTCCTTCGATCTTGTGCTCCCTCTCTAATTTGGAATCCCTCGACATTCGCGAGAGTCGGCATTCCTCTTCACGACCAAAGTGGCAAGACGACGTGGAGAACAGCCAATGGTTGGAACTCTTACGGCCCTTCACCAGTGTCAAGAGTTTGTACCTATCCAAAGAAGTCCTCCCCCGTGTCGCACCAGCTCTGGAAGAACTAGCAGGGGAACGGGTAATCGAAGTGTTACCCGCGCTACAAGTTCTTTTCCTAGATGAGCTCCAGTCATCCGAACCTGTCCCGAAAGCCATTCGAGGATTTGTTGCGGCGCGCAGGCTCTCTGGCCACCCCATGGATATCCAGCGTGGGGAAAAAAAGACGTAGGAAACATGATTCAGGGGCTTCAATGCCAGCGAGTTTCCACTTTTCATCCGATTGATATTTCATGTCATCTACTAGTACACATCCCAAACTTCTTCATATCCGTTTGGTTTGACTCTTGATATGCCAGTTACAGTACGCTTGCTACTATGATCGCGATGTTGGCTCGTGACTTTTCTTGTATGATACTTTGTGCCCAATGTTATAAGCTAGGACGCCTGGTTGTACCAGAACGGTCATCGTGATAGTCGGGCCACAGCAATTTTCTTGGATAAGAAAGACTCACAAGCACGATTTTCGAAGAGCGCAAAGCACAACTAGGAGCCGTTTTTTTTTTTTTTTTTTTGATTCCATTTATGTGCGCCTCGGGGTACAGAACCCCACGTAGCACTTCTTGATTTTAGGTACATGTCTTAATTACTATTGCTAATCAGAGTCATTTTCGATATCGTTGTCTCTCCCACTGCCCTGGGGCGGTCGTTGTGTAACATGGACTTCTATACTGTAACGGGCACGTTTGCTATCATGCCGAGAGCCCGGCTTGGCATAGGCGGGAACGCCTCAGTTGTGCTCGAGTAGTGCGTTCGCATGAGGCGTCTCTGTGTCGTCTTGGTATCTGAGTCTTGAGGAAAGCGTTGCCGATGTGAGACTGGGTGCACTTTGATGTTACAGGGGGAGGTTGGTTGGGTGATGGGGTCGTCGTGCGCGAATAGTTACTGATGTGTGCATGCTGTAGAGGTGATTGCGTCAGTGTTTTAATCCCGAGTTTGCTGGGTCCGTTGCGTCTTGGCACGAGTGTTGCGGGAGGGAGCTGGGGGCAGACGGAAGGGGGAATCGGGATTGGGTGCCCTTTGTGATGCTTGTGCGAGAAGTTCTGAAAAAGGGGGGGTGACTGGTCTTGTGGCCATCCCGGAGGCCAGTGCAGGTCCGACTGAGGTTGGCTGAGGGGGAAGGACTTGTGGCTGCGTGAGTGTTATTTCAACGTCGTCTTCATCTCCAGTGTCTTCGTCATCATTGTCTGCTCTAGTGCTCTGGGGATGCGTGGCAGAGCTTTGTTTGGATTTGCCTTTCTTAGGTTTTGCGCGCTGCTTCCACTTTTTGACAGACGACCTATTGCCGAAAAGGTACAGGTACCGCTCTGCCAGCAGTGTGCTCAGTTTGCTTCCATCCGCGTCTTCGAATGCCACAACGAGAGAGGAGATGGAGCCTGATTTATATGATGTGGGTGGGCGGACCCAGCTGGGTCTTTGCGTGACTAGGAGAGGTGCATAGGAGGGGTTGTCCCGGGCCAGTGCCGCATGGCACTCATCGGGGCTGAACTAGGAGCCGTTATTCTAGGGAGACGCAGAAATATTGCCTTCGTCCACGAGTTGGTACATAACGCAAGTCGGCAGAATCGGCGTCTATTCGAATAACTCGATCTCAGGCTCCTAGGGGGGCTCCATATTACTGTCATTGCCGCTGCTGTTATTTGGGCAGCAGTGGCAGGGCGTTCCTCACCAAACCTTCTCAGACTTGATGGGGACCCGGCCTTCGCACCTCTCTGGCGTGAGGCCCTTGCACCACCACAACTTCATCTCGACGTCCGCCCGTGAGCCGACCTCGTCAGCGAAGTTCTTGACAAGCTTATGCATCGTGCATGGGACGCAGGGAGCAATGTAGATGAATACGAGCGGGTTTTTTAATCCCTTGTATTGGGTGTTGCGACAAGTGCGCGGCAGGGTTATGCACGGGACGCCCATTGAAGCCCACAAAACTTGACACGTGTCTCGCCGCCGCTCGTGCCACGACCTCGGACGGCTCCACGAGGAGCTCGCTCTGCCAGCGCGGATAACAACAGGTCAAGGGCGTTGAAGAAGGCGTTGCAGAGCTGCGCAAAATGATCGACTACCCCGGCAACGGCGCAAAACAAAGAGTGGGTGGTCACGAATATTAATATTGACTCGTACGTCTGCACGACCAAGTGCAGAAGCGCAGACATTGTCGCCGTCGTCGACCCGATCGCTTGCATCATCATCGCTCGTGCTCGCGCAGTTCATTATGTAGTAGTCTGTGGTCTTCGACTCTTCGTGCCGCGGCACTGCTGCCGTAGTACAGGCAGCTCTCAAGGTGAAGGAGGCGGGTCGAGCCGGAACGGAGGGGGGATCATGATAGAACATGTTAATCCGGTGCATGTTGAAGGTGGGGTGGAGCGGGCCTGATACCATGACTTTGGTTCAGACTAGGAGAGCTAAGAGGGCATAATAATGTCAGTGGAAGTGTGGATTCTCCAATAACTTGAAGTGTTAAAATGTGATGAGAGACTTTGCCAACATGGGATTTTTGTTGATATTTTTAGAACGATTTGAAAGCGGTGTGACTCAGAGCCCAAACTCAAGAAGACAGTGGCCCGCAAATTCGCGGCCAGGTCCACTGTAAGGCACGCGACTACTGTAGCACACACTGACCCCGCTATCTCGGCCAAAAATAATGTTACAGCTGTGTTACGATTCACCGTGACGTTTCTGTATCTGCGGCAATGGGAGGATCACAGGCTTCGCAGCCATGCCTCTGGGTAATTCAAAACCGAATGTTCACTCCACCGCTTTCACCACGAACTCTGACAGGTACGTATAATGTCCCTTCCAAGTAAATTGAAGCGATATCAGGACTAACCTCCGTTTGGCATGCATCATTCGCCTGTTCTCACAACGAAGTAACACCTTTATCGACTGATCGCCACGCGGCAACTCCTGGTGCGCATGGCCACTGGTTCAGATTGGGAAAGGGCACTGTACATGAACAAAGAGAGGACAACAGATGTGAGTCATTAAATGCTTGTCCCTTTCGAAGGAAGACCGAGTTTGAGTGGTGCAGGCCAACTTCATACAGGCGACTGGTGACAATCGAAACACTACTTGACGAGGTCCTCCCAGAAGTATTTGGTTTCTATATGGACAAAGTTGAAGTCTATTATAACGAGGATTGGCGGCAGTTAACGCAGTCACCGACTCGAGCGATTGCTCCACCCGTGAGTTCGCCCGTCGTATGCCATCCCCGACTTCCCTTCAGATTCATGCCACCATACGCGTCCATCTACACCCCGTTCGTCTCACAATCGTCATACCCGTATCCATTGTACCTACCCAGCGACCCTACACCACTTTACAGGGAAGGACCGAAGGATAGGCAGCCATGCCATATCGGTTGTAAGATGTTGAGAACAGGGAGACGAAGGGCGTCGTCGTTGTCACTGTCGGAGAGGTGACGGAGGCAGGTCAGGCGGGAACAGAGGGAGGATTGGCAGCGGCAGCAGAGGATGAAGTGGATCCGGCTCTTGCGGGTGTTGACGTGGAGGCTGACAGGGCAAGCGTTGGCACTGGGGTTGAAGTGACCGCTACAGGTGCTGGGGATCTCGATTCTGTCGCTGTTACCGTGATGGTACCATTACACTCCCATGGCTTTGGAGGTGAAGCCATCATTCAGAACTTCAGATCGGGGGGTTGAGAGTGCAAAGAATTATCAGACGGAAATGGGTTCTCCGATAAGATTTATAGAGGGAATGGCCTATGGATACTTCAACAAGGCAGTTAGACAGGCAGACAGGACCAACAAAGGAGGGGAGAAATTTGGGTGAGAAAGTGCATACATTCCGAGGACTTTTTGTGTGATATTTTAGGGCGATTTCAACAAGAGAAAGGGAATTGAGAAGGGGAACTGGTGCTCGCGCTCGTGGACGATGAGGTGGAGGTGGATAAGACTAGTACTAGTGCTGGTGTTGAAGTGGGTTAAGTGACGGTGTAACACTTTATACACGAGCGTAGCTCTAGTGTATCAAGTGTTAGTAGATAGATAATAAAGGTGTTGAGACTTGAAAACTCCTCAAGAGCGTCAGGCAACTGAACCAGCCAAATCATTGGGGTTTATTGCACAAAGCTACATAGAGGGGTAAGTCTGCCCTCTATCTAAGAGGGCCTACAGTTTATATACAAGGTATTTCTACCCTAATTCCACGTAAGTACATCTCTGAGTGGTCCCCAATCCACCTAGCGATCTTCCGATCACTCACTGCATGTGCCTGGTGTTTCAGGGCTCTTTGGGGACCTTGTCGGATCCTTCTGTGTTTGGGGCAGTCCGTCCCATCAGGGCGTACTGCCAGCTTTCAATGTGCAACGCTCGAGCTGTGTTGCAAGGCCAATGTGTGAGTTCTGACACTATATGGCCGAGCCATGCTGGCCAGGCTGTCTGTGCCTTTGACGTGAGATGTACACGCAGTGATAATCCTTATAGTATTATCGCTATTCCAACTCTCTCTTTTGGTTCTCATTATAAGGGAATGTATTTGGGGCACACTGGTTTCAGTGTGCATTTAAGGGTTTGATCTGCATTGCCTAGAAGGCCCCGGGGTATGTGTGTATCGGTCCTTGCCCAATATGGGCATAGTGCTGGTCCGTGTGGACCACTTATCAACTCGCGTCGTCCCTATACTGGCCACACTGGCTGTATAGTGGCTATGCGTTTACTGGCCAATTTCCTTTGCTCACGCAGTTGTAATACATCATAAGGCGTCCATATATGGCCACCTTACACCCTCCCCCACGAGAACAAGCTCAGGGAAAAATAAAATAAAATAAAAGAAATGGATTAGCTTTTTGTTACCAACGTCAATGAGTTGGTATTTAATAGTACATGGTCAGGAGTATACGAGCACTGGGCTCAGGGATACAAATACATTTGACCCCTTTTGGGTCGTGCTGAGATGGTCCTTTGTTTGCCTTAGCCCGGGCCCATCTTAGTGTCCTCGTCCTTGTCGCCCCATCCATGGACTTGGACAATTTCTTCCTTGTCTAGGATGGTAATGCGGGTTTGGGTGAAGTCCTCGGTGGGATCTAATGGTGTTGTAGTGGGTAAAGGGGACTCCGCTCTGGGCTGATGATGAATGGGCGTGGATGTGTTGGTGTCCACTCTAGGGTTGGGTGCCATGAATTGAGAGTCTTTCGCTGCCCGGGATTGCTTGAGGGCAGGGTTATAATTCCCTGGGGCGTCCACATGTACTGAGCTAAGAACCCACGCGGGGTCTTTGGTGATATGTTTACGGGCCAGGTCTTTTGCCTGCTTCAGGGCTGGCGCGTAGAGGCTAGCAGGGTGAACCTCAAGGTCCATCTCAATGTAAGCAGTAGCCCAAGGGCACCACTGCTCTGCTTCTTTGGAGGATACTCCGCTCCAGGCCAGGAACTTGGCCACTTGTTCAGTGCCTATTTTATGTGCGGCACCAAATTGGGCCTCCTTGTAAGGATCAGAGCGTCTGATCTGAGATATGGGTGAATGGTTTTGTGCCAGCACTTGCTCATATCTTTGCAGCACACCTAGCAGTGCTGCAGCTGCTGAGAGGAAGTTAACTAGGAGGGGGCCACTGCGTATGGCTGTTCCTTTGATATTCAGAGGTAGGAAGGCTAAGAGGGCACAATTGCCCTCGATGTGGGCGCTCTGATAGCCTTTCCCAACTAAGGGAATTCCTATGTATCAGAAGTTATCTTCTGCTAGTCGTTTCTTGCGTAGCCAGCATCTCCAAATGGCTGGGTGTGTTGCTGGCAGGGGTTCAGGGTGAGTAGTGGGCTGTGTCTCCAGTCCAGTCTGTAAGGTGTTCCATTGGTTGAGAGCGTGGCTATGAAGATTGCCACGCAACTCTGGTGGGGTGAACTTAATACGATCTACATATGCTCTGGCATGCCCGATCTTATCGGGAGATGTGAATAACGCATCTACATCTGTCTGTGTTTGAGGATCTTTTTCAGGCGAGATTAGTATGCTGTCCCTCCCCCCTAAGACAACGCCCAGGAGAGGAATCTTCTTGCGAAGCTTGCATGCTGAGATGGCTTCTGGGGTGAGGAAGTGCTTGCGTCTGATAAGGGTGGTATTAAAATTCGGAGTGCCATCAGGATTCAGGTGTCTGATGGCTAAGATATAACGCTTATGTGCATGGAAGTCAAGCTGTCCATTGGGTGTATGTGGGACAGTGCCATGCACTGCATAGAAGGAGTTGTCCAGGCAATAATAGATAACAGGGAGTAGTGCAGGGAAGCTGCACTGGGGAGTGATTGGGGTGGGATCTGGTACTGATGTTGGTGTTTCTTCATCAGCCAACATGATATCGTTAGGGATATCTGATAGGCAGGTTAGTAACCTGGGGATCTGTGGATCAGGTGTGATTGTTAAGTCACCTGAAAGATCTAGCGGTTGCAGCCTTGATAAGAGCTGCAGAGGAGCAGAGACAGGCCTTGGTGATGAGGGATCGTGTTCCTCATCCATGGGTGTATCAGAGAGTGTCTGCGATGAGGCAGGGGGCGAGGAGTCTTGCCTTGCTATTTTGTGTGGCCTGGCTTCGAGATCTGCGATGTGGGCACGTAGATCTGCGACGTGCACCTCAGAGCGTTCGTATTTGCTCTGGAGTGTGGACATCTGGTTAGTGAGTTCCAGGCATTTGTTCTTCGCCTCATTGAGCGTGAGATCTCTCATTGCATTATTGGAATTGGCGGCTTCGAGGTCCATGAACAGAGTATTATTCTGTTCAGTTAGTGTCATGTTATCAGTGGCTAGCTTGCCAATGATGGACTCATCGTGCTTGCTTTCAGCGGCGTGGAGGGATTTTGAGTTATGTAGAATGTTTTCGAAGTAATGATGGGCCCATGAGGCACATATGCT
>QFEY01001680.1:0-27097 GCA_003316435.1 Russula virescens
GACTCCTATGCGCGGTATATCGTCATTTATGTTTATAATAAGATAGACACAATATTCTGATGACTGCCTATAAGAGTGAGTCTTATCTGCACTATATAATGGTTTATATTTTCTATATTGTAATCATATGTCTGATGACTGCGGGTGAGAGTGAGAATTATCTGCACTGTCTTAGGGTTTATCTTTTTTATAATATAAACAGTATCTTGATGACTGCGGATAAAAGAATGTTTTATCTGCGCTCTGTAATCATATATATATGGCCACAATTCAGACATGACAGTAATGACCTCGGATGATAGTTGGTTGTATCTGCAGTCACTTATTGAAGTGATTATTTGGTGGTTATGATAGATTTATGCCATTTTGGGGTTTTGGGTAACATTTGGGCTTGATTTTAACCCTTAACCTACCCTTAACCCTCAACCGAATTAAATTAGACCCCTATAGAATGCTGCAAAAGCTCGATTCCTACCTTGACAAATCAATCGTCCACGACCCATCTATCGAGATCAATACTACATACTAGTAGTGTTGCGGCAGCTCATGTAGCTGGAGCCAAGCTGAAGCCAAGCCACCTGAGCTGGCTCGGTTTGTATGCCGGGCCGAGCCAAGCCCTTGGTTCAGATTCACTGAGCTGAGCTGAGCCAAGCCAGTAAAAACGCCGGCTTTCTCCAGCTAAATTACAGCTCAGCTCAAGCAGCTGACTCAGCCGGTGCCTCGCACACAATTTTCAACTGCAACTGCATGCTTCAAGCAACTTCGAGCCCATACATGTAACTGTGCAAAGGCTAACATCTGCTATGACCTCAGATATGAGGAAGTGAGCGATACACAGCATGCAATGCCGCTCGAAGCCCCCCAACTGTCGTGCCTCAACCATCGATGACATGCCCCGCGACTGCCTCGCCCCATGACTGCCTTGCCCAACAAGCCCGACTGGCATAACTATCGCCTTCTTCTTGCCCCCATTGGCACGTGCTCGTCACTTGAACCTTCCTATGTTCTAGAACAAATAGTTTAGATTGTATGTAGCTACATTCCTAACTATAAAAAACCTGCATTGCCAAATGTACCTCTGAGTATTATCTTTCTCTCATGCACCCCCCGATCCTAGTGATCCTGTTGTAAGTTTGTGCACACTACATGACTGTATAAAAAAAATCGATTGCAATATACCAGACTACAACAAAATTGGTCTTTGAAGTGCAGTACATAAACTCGTCCCCCATGACCACTCAAATATAGTAGGAAGGGCAGAAAAGTACCATAGGTCTCGCTTATGATTTATGCCTGGGCATCCTCAGGGAATTAGATGTATAAGAAGGGTACCGAAAGGGTCGTGGGGCTGTGCAAGTTGACGATCGAAGACTAGATGCATGGTATTGTCAGAATGGATAATGTGCAGCTCGAGGATTACTTACACCCAATCGCTGACAACAGGCATGCGCTCTGCATCAACGGAGACGTGAACAGTGGGAGGCGCTTTACTAGGTTTATTGGTCTCATTTACTGAGCACAGCGAGATGATCGAATGGAGGTATGGATAATCCAGCTTCTCGTTGAAGCCAAGGGAATGGACATAGGTGATGAAGTTGCAAAAGGGAGCAGGTAAACCTTGGCACAGGTCTTCTGTGGTGACTGACAATTTCTTCTGAAGGATTGCCTCGTGGTTACAAAGGCTGGTCCAAGGTAATTCACTGCGTGCCGAGTAAATGATAGTATAAGCAAGGGACTCCAGGTCATCGCGATGGGATTGGGCATGTCCTTGCTGCCCGTTGATGGAGGAGAATGGAAGGGTACCAATGATCGATTGATGTGTGGAGTATGAAACATGCAAATAAGTCTTGGGACTGCAGAATCGCTGTGCAAGACCAAAGTCGATGAGGAATGCATCAGGAGAGGGGCAATCGACTAGAATCATAAAGTTTGCGGGCTTGATATCACGATGGATGTAGTGTCGAGTATGTAGCGACTCGATTGCTGTGAGCTGGGAATGTGAGAGCATTCAGTAAGATTCATTTTACGTTCATAAGCAAGTGAGCGCACCATCTGTGAGGCATACAAGAATGTCTTCTTGGGGTCAAATCATCATTTGCTGATAAGATCTCCAAGTGAGGTTCCGAGGTATTCCAAGATGATGATCTCATGTAGGCCTTCCTTGCCATACCAGAGTACCTCAGAGATGCCGGTGCTCCCAGAGAGGGTTGTATATATGTTGTACTCATAACTGAGCTTCGAAGGTAAGCTCCCTATATGCCCTATTTTCAGAGCGACATTACCTTCTGTCTTGATATCTTTTCCCAGATAGATGCTCCCTAGAGGACTCAGATGTCAGAACCAAGAGTCGAACATAATCAGAGGGGCGCTCACCAGATCCACCAGTACCGAGCAGTTTTCCTACTCTGAATCGGCCACCAACATGTACGAAATCTGGTTGAGAAACAGGTCATTTCTTGGGGACTAGAAATGGTCTTTGAACGTGCATAGTGGTCATCAATATGAAGAGCAAAGAGGGGGAATGGTGTCGTATACTGTATCATCAATTGGCACTCAGGCAGGTAACAACTCCGACATGGCATTTTACGTCACTTATACAACACTCGGGGGCGGCCATATCATTGTTGCAATTAAAAAAAAACATTCCCTTGCGATTGTATGTACTAAAATATTCAAATGACATCCATCACAGTGCCGGAATCACCCTGTGAAGAGAGTGCTAAGGAGGTTGGAGTCGAGGCATTGCTTCTTGAGTGCAAATTTGAGTAACTGAAGGGCCTCCATGAGTATGGGTTTCGCTTTGCAAGGTCTATCCGATAAGGATACATGTTTGCAAGGTATGGATGTGGTCTGGATCAAGAGATAGTCTATGGCGATCGCAAACGGCATCAGAAACTCAGTTTTGTTGGTCTATCAGTGTGTGAGTGTGGGTCATCGCACCGTCAAACAACATAAGCCTGACCTCCCAAACTCTCAAGACATTGGTCTGATTAGAAGAGAGATCACCCAACACATACTTCCGGTGTTCTGCTTCATAGATGCCTGTGCTCCCAGAGACTGTTGTATACACCTCATACTCATGACCGAGCTTTGAAGGTGGGCTCCATGCATGCCCTATTTTCAGAGCAATGTCAGCTAAATATTTTCCTGGAAAGATGCTCCACTAGAGCAGGGCTCACCAGTGCCAAAAGGGTTTCTTACTCTGTATTGGCCACCAGCACGTAAGAAATCTGGTGGATGAGAAACAAGTTGTTCCTTGAAGGCTGGAAGTGGTCTTTGGATGCACATGATGGTTGAGAGGAGAACGCGGTTGAGATCTTGAGGAACTCCGACATTGTACTTTATGTCTACACACTGTCTACACCACATACAATTCAAAGCTCTGCTGGCATGTGGCACAGATATCATTGTTGTAATTATATAAAAAAACATGTCGCTCTCAATCGTACGTACTGAAGTCCTTCAAAATGTCATCCATTACAGTGTCCGAATCACCTGTGAAGAGAGCGCCAAGGGGGTCGTAGTCCGTTTTCGACTTCCTGCTCATGGCTGCCTCTGGCATTGCCCATCCATTGATGAAGTCGAGGCGTTGCTTCTTGAGTGCGAATTTGAGTAACTGAAGGGCTTCCATGAGCACGGGGCTCATCCAATTTTGTTTCACAGTGTCTGTCTCCTTTGCCAATGAGAACACACGTTTGCAAGGTACAGACATGGCCTGGATCAGGAGATAGTCCATCGCGATCGCAAACAGCGTTGGGAACTTGGTTTTGTTGGCCTATCAGAGTGTGAGCCATCGCACTATCCAACAGCATGAGCCTGACCTCCCAAAATTTCAAGATGTTGGTCTGATTAGAAGAGAGATCACCTGATGCATACTTCCGGTATTCTGCTTCAACCATGAACTCCTGGAGAGAGGACTTGCTTTCATACGCCAAGCGTTCGACTTGGAATCACATTGGAGGCACTCTACCTCCGGGGCGTGGGACAGGGTGAACAGGGGAGTTGGATGGTTCGATGACAGGTGTGGACGATTGACGATGGTACCAGCACATCTATGCAAGATATGAGTGAGACACGATGAGGCAGTAGATGGTACTTACAAGATCCAAAATGATGTTTTTCGAGCGCTGGACATATATCATTTCCCATTCCTTGTCGATCCACGAGAAGTGCACAGCAGGATTGAGGACTGGGTTCAAGTCGGCAGTCAGAGTGGTGACATCAGGCATAGAAACTTACACATTACGACGATATATGTGTCTGTCTCATCCATTTGAACGTAGTATTTCTTAGCCCAATCCAGGCCGATGTCCGTCCAGAACTTGAGGATCTCATGTTGTTCTCCGAGTTTTTCCCATTCTGTTATGAACATCTCGAAGTGGGAGATGGCATGCGACAAGACAGGTGTCAATTCGGATAACATGCTCTGCTGAAAAGTGTGAGGAACCTGTTGTTCAATGAGTGCATGTCTTGGGATCTTAGTCAAGTAAGAAACTTACGAGTAAGACCGCTTCTAAGCCCTCCAGGATCTCCCAGTCTAGGTCCAACAGCCTGCAAAACGAAGAGTCAGATAATTTGGTGTTAAAATACATATCAATGGCCTAAGTCAAGTATTCTATTAGTCGTTGCTGTTCTGTCACAGTGATCAAGACCAACTTACTGGCTGGAGTTCTCGTAGACACAGCAGCATCATATAGACTGAATCCCACCTCGTCTTCACATCTCTCAGAAGTTGCAGTTCCGGGACTACAACTGCAGTGCACTTGCCATTGCCATCCTTCATGGTGAACCAACCATGCTTGTTACCATCTTGGATGAACTTCTGAAAGCCCTTCCTATGTTTGTCAGAAGAGCACAAGAGACGAATGACCCTCCGAGCACACCTAAGTGGATCGCATTTGATGCCCTCGGCCCATGTCCTGAAGTTGGAGTTGCCCCAGCAATCGTAGCAACCAGGAAGTTTGAACTCGTAGTCACCAACATCGATGCCATCATCTGAATAACTCAATTCATCATCAGAGTCTGAGTTGTCGTGAGTTGGATATTCGCAATCGAAGGGAACTTCGAGCCCAGCAAGATAGGATTTGGAAGTGGAAGTGAAAGAAGTGATGATGTGAGAGGAGCAGATATTGATTATGTGTGCGTAACACTGGATGCAATTGTCCAGATGGTCGAAGCCGACCATGTCAGCCATCTCGCGTTTGGCCAGCAGGTGCTGAAGCTCTTCCATGGCTACTGCGTTGTTCCCAGCATTGTCGAGAGTGAAGTGGCCGATCTGAAGCAGAGGTTAACATGCGTGCACATAGATATTAAGGGATAAATACCTTGAGGGTAACGCTGGCCCGATCGAGTAGATATAAGATTGTCCTTGCTATGTTGCGACCAGTGTGCCTCTTCTTGAGGTGATGAAAGCCAATGAGCACGGCTTTTAGTGCAAGGTGACCACTTGACTTGTCGGAGGAGATCCAGTGCGAAGTCAGAGCTAAAAAACTCGCCATATTCCTGTTTGACCAAACATCTGCTGTGAAACTGATTCGCCCACAGGATTCCTATTGATCGAAGTTAGTAAAGATGGAGGACAAAACGTATAAACTCACAGAAAGGTCTTCTTTCAACTCTCGGAACGACTTCTTCCATCCATAGATGATGGCTTCCCTCATCTTATCACGACGAGGGATGTCAGTGTCAACGAGTGTCTCGTGGAGGACCATACAAAGTTGCCAAAACTCGGGGCATTCGACAACATGAATCGACTTGAGACAGGTGAGTGGGTGAACGAGCATGAGATAATCAGGACTTACCTGATCATCTGCAACAATAAAACGAACAAGGTGGTCTAAGAATGCTGCCGGCGAGAAGAGTGGGAGCACCTGGTCGCATACACTGCCAGCATTCTTGCAGGAGGCTGAGTCATTTGATTGAGTCGATAGCTTGTATTTCCAGTGATTTTCCACGACTGTCCTGTCGTACTCTTCAGCGTGGTGCTTGTAGAGATGCTTTCGGAGATTGTTGTTCGTGGTGGAGCTCGAATAGATATAGTTGGCCACGCCCCTGGGGATCTTAGTTTTGTCAGTGCCATACTCCTTCCTGCTAGTTTGTTAGTATGCGAAATTACAATCAGGCCCACACTTACATACACATCTTGCAGGCTCTCAGATGCTGTACGCTGTCCTTGGACCCAGGGCCGTCGATAGTCACAAAGAAGTGTAAGATATCAAGGGCTACATGTGCGCCGACATTTTGGGAATCACTGCTCCCAAGTTCCGGCTCCTGTGGGCCATCTGAGCCAGGTGTGTCGGATATATCGTTGTCTTCTATGTCTTGGATGCTAAATTCTTCACCACTGGTGATTGGCTCGAGAGGGCGGGCAGCGGCCTAATTTGATTGGTAAAACTCAAAGTTTTGTATAGAACAAGGGAACTCACCTTTGTTCGAGTCCGAGATGAAGCAACAGGTCAAGCATTCGGCCCATGAGGACCAGATTTATTGGATAAGCATGGAGCCATGAACAGTAGGGAGAGCTGGAGAGAAAGAGGAACCATACATTTGAAATGGTCGAGGAGTGGTGCGCATCTATGACCAAGAATACTGGCCAGAGCCAAGGGATGTAGGCCAATTATGTCCATGATTTTTGCACCATGTCCGATGGCAAGATGTGAGACTAGTTAGATGTACTATACTTTAGGCGAAGGCAGAGACGTGTAGCTTACATAACTGAATTGCAAATTGAACTGATATATTCACGTATCACAGATAACAAATGCTCGACAGCAGCGCAACAGTGTAATGCGGACAACATACATACAGGCAACAGAGAACAGGAGCAAGATATTACATCCAACAACTCAACTATTTGAATGACTTGTTCCAACCATAGATGATGGCATTGACGAGGGTTTCATACAAAGTTGTCGAAATACACAAATCGACTTATGAGATGGGTGAGCAGGTGAAAGAGCACAAGATAATCAGGACTTACTGATCATCTGCAACAATAAAACGAACAAGATGGTCTAAGAATGCTGCCGGTGAGAAGTGTGAGAGTGCCTGGTCGTGTACACCACCAGCATTCTTGCAGGAGGCTGAGTTGTTTGATCGAGTCGATAGCTTGTATTTCCAGTGATTTCCCATGACCACCTTGTTGTACTCTTCAATATGGTGCTTACAGAGATGCTTTCGGAGATTGTTGTTCATGGTGAAGACTGAATAGATATAGTTGGCCACGCCCCAGAAGATCTTGGCTCCAGAAGGGCAGGCAGCAGCCTGGTAAGACTCAATGTTTTGTATAAACGAGGGGGCTCACCTTTGCTCAGGTGCAGGACGAAGCAACAGGACAAGCAGTTGGCCCAAGAGGACCAGGTTCAGGTGGCTCAGCAGGCTTACCGGACGAGCGTGGAGCCATGAAGAGGAATGGTTTGGAGCTGAAGAGAAAGACAAGCGTGGGGCACTTCTATGACCAAGAACACCGAGTCAATTACGTCCATGATTTTTCACGCGACAGAAATATGATAACTTAGGTGTAGTTGGCCAATAATATTACACGGCGGATAAGCAGAGCCGAACTTATGGGGCGAAGTGGAGCTTTGGTCTAATGATAGATTGGCTTTTTGCAACAAGTTGGAAGGGGCAAATCGCACATGTGTAGCTTACATAACTTTAGTTGCAAATTGGATCCACACGTGCATGGAAAATGGTAAATGGTAAACGAGCGACAGCAGGCATTATAGTGTAATGCAGACGACATACATACAGGCAACAGGGAATGGGGGCGTGACTTATGAGACTACATATGACAAGGACCTAAGCAGTTCCCGACCACTTCGCCGGAGGCAGCTGTGAATACACACCGCTCTCCTCAGCTACTTCCCTCGATCACTTGGAACTTGAGTGCATTGAGGTCTGCATGTCATTGGATGGCACAATATATTGAAGTTGAGCCCCATTGTTGTTGGGCCAGTTGGGTGATTTGAGAGCATTGTTGAAGATTTCGAGTACCTTTTGATGGTCTGTCAGCTCTGCCTCTGGATCATCCAATTTTGGACTGTGGTTGTCCGCCTTAGCAGATGCTTGTTCGTCGTGATAGTCAGTAAGGAAATCCTTCAGATTGCAGATAAGGTAGGTGAGTTGCAGGTGCTGGTCAACAGCAAAGCTACGCAATGTGACACGGGCCTGCATAAAGAAGAGCTTGTTTTGCCCTCCGCTCAATGCAAAAACCTTTAGATTCATTGTCTCCTTGATAAAACTTGAGCACATCCCAACTGACCAGTTGGAATGCATGTATGTAAGCACAATCCACATCAAGATCCAAAATGCTGATTCAAGGTCGTGCATGGGGAGATGAGGGGTGTTGGGAGTAGAAACAAGTTCCGCTGCCATGAATTGCCAGGTTCCCTGGTGGGAATATACGTCAGACATCAGGAGCCATGCTGCTTTGTATGATTTACTTACAGTGTGTGAGTACCAACATGCAATAGCGGGCTCATTCTTAGGACGACGAAGCCTGCTGAGATCCCAATCGATGAGTATGCCGCTGGTTGAGTCTGAGCTGATGATCAGGATATTCCCAACACTGATATCATGGTGGAGAACGCCAGCCTTGCAAGCAGCTTTGTGGGCTATAATGTCGGTTAGTTATGTTCCCAAGCAGATAGCAAACAGCAAACTTACCAACCATAGCATCATGTACTGCTGTTACGAACTCGTAGCTGCATTTGAAGCTTTGCAGGGGATGGCTGATAGTATCCAGAACCAAGCAGTAATGTCAATGAGGCACGAAGTGAGCCAAAGGGTGAGGCAATGAATATTTGCTGTTGTACTCATGTGTCTGGGAAGAATGATAGTAATCATCCCCGATATCTGCGGCCAGAAGACAATGGGGAATGTTGGGAACGAAGTGGTCATGGAGCCTCTGGTAAATGTGGCCTTCTGGTGAGATATTGGGTAATAAGACCCGCCAAGAGTCTTTCAAGAGAACGCATTTCCCCCAATCGACATTGTAAGCGATTGATGTCCGGGTCCAGCAACCTGCCAGGACATTGGGGCAAGAACACAGCGCAGCGACGATATAGCGACTCAGTTTGTGCAGTGAAGAGTGGTTGGGGATAGATAGAGATACGAGTGATGTAATGCCTGACAATTCCTCGAGTTCCTGAGCCTTGGACTCTTTATCTTTGCTGGGAACGCTAGCGGAAATATTGTGGCCGCGAGCCTGACGACCTGTGTCTTTGAAGCGAATAAGGAAATCTAGAAGGTAAGAGTCATGGACATGACTTATCGGCACAGTGACAACCACCCCGCCCTGATCCCAACAGATCAATCGAGAATACTCCTGGAAAATGAGAATGAGAAAGATGTGCGTGCGGTACTGGGCACTAAGTATCAAAGTAGCATAGGCAGTAATCTGCCCTGCCACCATGCGACCCTTGGCTGAGTCGTTAAGAAAGGGGCTCTGACCCAGGGCCAGTGCAGCCAACATGCCAGAATGTGTGTCCGGTGCTGTGACCGACATGCCAGATTGTGTGTCCGGTGCTGCAACAAACTCGCCAGGAGATAACTGTGTAAATGGGTTGAAATCTGACAATATTTTGAACTCAATGAGGAATTCGACGAGAAGGGGCCTGAATTTCTTTTGGTGACCACTACCCGCGTTATAGACGGAACAGTCAGGTTCACAAATGAAAGGGAACTTCGAGTTGGACAACTGTTCTCTCGAGCGGGATGTATTGATCAAATCCAGGCCTGGGAGACATGGGGAAGCGCTTTGGAGCTGGAATAAATCAGTCTCTCAAAAAGAGGGATAACAGGTTGGGGCAGACGTACAAAAATGGGATACATTTCGGCTTCAGAAGCCACTTGAGTCAGCCTAGTGAACACTCCTGGTTCAAGAGAAGAGCTGGAGCTGGGCAGATTGTTTGGAAGAAAATGATCCAGAAAATCTTGGGGGGGCATTGGGCCAACAAAATAAGGGGCCATCTCTTGGGAGAGCTGTTGACAAACTGACGTTCTATCCTCAAATTTGCGAACAAACTGGTTGGT
This sequence comes from Russula virescens, assembly GCA_003316435.1. Lineage (NCBI taxonomy): Eukaryota > Fungi > Basidiomycota > Agaricomycetes > Russulales > Russulaceae > Russula > Russula virescens. The sequence goes on from QFEY01001680.1 coordinate 10,036, forward strand.
AGTTGAACTGTGCATGTGCACAGGAGTTTCTGGGATCACAAGTGGGCCCAGGGGAGGAGTTTTGCTCATGACTGGCAGCAAGAAGGGGGCAGGAGGCACTAGGAGGCAGGACAGGACAAAAAAAAATGATAAGAGTAGGACTTAGCCGGCTCAGCCACTTGCAGTGGACACAAAGCCGGCTCATTGGCAGTGGACTAAAATAGTAGCTCAGACAACACAAAGCTCGGCTTGGCAGGTATTGGTGCCAACTGCAGCTCCAGCTTCAGCCGAGAATTAGCCGGAGCTGCCAAAACACTACTACATAGGACAAGTAACTATCCACACTGAACCCCAAGAAGATGTCAACTTGTCAAAAATCCCACCAGAATATCATCAACATGCTAGAGTTTTCAGTGAACAAGCATCCCAACGACTACCACAACATACCATCTGGGATCACATGATAGAACTCTTACCCGGAGCTCCTGCTACTCTTCCAGGACAACTATTACCTCTTATGCAAGAGGAAATAAAAGAAACGTACAAATTCGTCACCGAACATCTTAAAAGAGGTACTATTCAACCAGGCATAGGACCATACTGTGCCAACTTCTTCTACATTAGAAAGAAGGATGGAAAACTACAACTGGTTCAGGATTATAGACTGGTGAACAAATGGACAAAGAAAGACCGCAATGTCTCCCCTCTCATATCCCAGACCATTGATCGACTCAGTGGATGCACACTGTTCACAAAATTTGATATACGATGGGGATACAACAACATACGTATCAAAGAAGGAGACAAGTGGAAAGCGGCATTCTTAACCCCAGAAGGTCTATTCGAACCCACTGTAATGTTCTTCGGACTCACAAATTCCCCAGCCACATTCCAATATATGATGAATACCATCTTCCACCCCGAACTTGCCCAACAATGGCTATCTATCTATATGGATAATATCCTAATCCATACCAAAAGATGCGAAGGCGAAACTGAAGAACAACATCGAAAACTACATCAGCAATATGTTCATACAGTATTGGATCGACTAGAACAACACAACCTATACCTCAAACCAGAGAAATGTGACTTTCATCAAGAGGAGATTGAGTACCTAGGAACAGTTATTGGGAAAGGACGGGTCAAAATGGATCAAAAGAAAGTGGAATCAGTAAAAAACTACCCTGCTCCTACAACTCCCACAGAGATACAGAAATTCCTAGGCTTCACAGGATATTACCAATACTTCATACAGAACTACTCAAGAATCGCATGACCTTTGCTAGATCTCACAAAGAAAGCAGCGACATGGTTCTGGGGAAAAGAACAGCAAGAGGCATTTGACAAGTTAAAGAACAGAATGGCACAAGCACCGGTCCTTAATCAACCAAATTTTGCAAAGCAATTCTATCTCCAATGCAATGCATCGGCATATGGCATGGGAGCCATACTCTTGCAAGAGGGAGAAAACAAATTGCCCTCACTTCAAAAACACAAAAAACCAGCCCTTCATCCCATTGCATACTACTCAGCTACCTTCACCCTGGCAGAGAGAAATTATAACATATACGAACAAGAACTACTAGCCATCATGAAAGCTTTGGCACACTGGAGGCAATACCTAGGGTGGACACAAGAACCCTTCATCATTCAAACTGACCATGCAAATCTACAATATTGGAAGTCCCTGCAAAATCTTAACTGTCGAACTGTAAGATGGCATGCAGATCTGTTAGACTATGACTACATCATCAAATACATCCCCGGAAAAGACAATGTGGCAGCAGATGCATTGTCCAGACCACCAGGACAAAATCATGGACAGGAAGATAATCAAAACATGGTCATCTTTCCCCCAACACAATGCAGAGCAGCTGACCTTCGAGAAAGCCCCAAACTTCCAGTTCCAGAAAATGATGAAAGGGTCAAGAAACTTCTGATGTGTCTCTATCATAATGATCCGTCAGCAGGTCACCCTGGGCGCGATGAAACAATCAGACAAATCCAGAAGAATTATACCTGGCCCCATATGAGACAATGGATTGAAGATTACATCAAAGGATGTGCAACTTGTCAACAAAACAAGAACCTAACCCACAAGAAATCTGTTCCCCTGTTCAAGATTGACACAATGCCTATGACATGCCCCTTCGAGCAAATTGCAATGGATTTGATCACAGGACTACCATCTCACAAGGGACATGATGCCATTCTTACAATCGTGGATCATGGGTGCTCACGCGCCACTATCTTCTTGCCATGTTCGACAAAATTACTGGCCCTGGTGTTACCGGCCTCTCGGATCGCGAGTGTAAGTATGGAGGAACCGGCCTCATGTTCGCCTCATGTACGATATTAGGGTTCTGTCGTGTCTGCCTCGTGTTTGCCTTGTGTTTACCTCATGTTTGCCTTGTGTTTTTGATAGTACCTTATGGCTGTATGCCTCGAGTTAGTAGCATGTATCCTAGCTTAGTAAGCAGCCCATAAGTAGTATATAAGCTACGCCTTGCTGTCCCTAAGACGGCAAGTTGAGTCTCCTGTCTCAGTAGTCTCAATATACTTCTGTTCTCTATCTTCACTGTGGGTGGCTATTGGGTTGGAGCCCAACTAGCGGGAACCCTTACCAGACAAAGCCTTAGACGACGCTTCAGAGTCGTCTCTCTTATCCTCATTATCGACTTAGTGCGGCTCGAGCACTACTTAGCAGTCAGACTATCCCTTTGCGTTTAGTCTATTGTCCACTGCACTACGTGGCGGTGACATTAGACTCAACTTTGTTACAAACTGGCACCACAATTCGAAGGCGAAGGATCCAACACCAGGATCTACCTCAAACCAGCTGAAATACTCGAAAGTACACCAAACAAAAGAGTGTTCAAGTTTGACCCACGAAGCAGCGAACCACCATTCCTTATCTTCACCGACAGCCCACAAGGGAAGCTTAACCGGCGATCGCAAGCAGTAACATTCTTCCAAGACGAGTGGAGAAACATCGAATACCGACCAAGTTTAGACGAATTCGAGCTAGGACCACCAAACCTCGAAGTGGCACAATACGACATACGCAACGACGACCAAGAAGTTGAACAACTCGCGGCACAGATGGCTACTACCACCCTCACTACAACTATATCCAATGATCAAGATGATATCATTCAAACCTTGGGGAAGAGCCGCCAAGAAAAGAAGAGCGACAAGATCACTAGCAACCTCAATCGCGCTCTGGGTAAACCGAATCCAAACGACCCAAACCCTGGAGGGAACCCAGGAGGTTCCGGAGGACCTGGAGGACCACCCGGAGGACCCATGCCACCGGGAGGACCAGGTGGACCACCTAACCAAAATATTCTCCAACCTATCCCTGTAAACCCCGACGTCAAAGCCATAGAAAGCCTTCCCCAATACTTCACGGGGGAACGCAAACAAGCCAAACAGTTCATAGAAGAAGTCAAAGCATATCTTCGTGTCAATGCAGATGTAGCAGGATTTAATTCCCCCATTAAGAAGGTCGCCTTCACCCTCACCCTCATCAAAGGAGAAAAAGTTGCATCGTGGGCCAGGCAGATGGGCGATTGGCTCGACACACTCGACCCAGTTGCCGACAATATTCCCCTCGTGTGGATCGCATTCCTACAATGATTCTTCGAATGATTCCAAGATACCACCGAACTAGAACAAGCTCGTAACGAGATTGAGGATATCAAAATGGAGGGACTAGCGGTAAACGAATACACCAGTAACTTCGAAGACCTCATCATCAAGGCCGAGTACGACCTAAACAATTCGGAAACCTGCCGAAAGTTCATCAAGAACTTACCACGTTTTATACTCTTAAAAATGGCCGATCCGTCACTCCCCACCAACTACCATGATTTGAAGGCCAAGCTGGAGAGCATTGTACAGTCACAAATCACAGTTCAGGGAATACTACAACAGGTCGTAGGAAAGGGGCCCGCCGCAAGCAACACGAACACTTACTTCAATCGACCCCAACATCCCCAGAATCAGAACTGGAGAGGAAACAACCAACGACCCACACAAAGAAACTGGCAAGCACCCCCAGCTCAAGGGGCATTCAACACATCAAACGCTCCTAGATGGATGAACGACCGCCCAGTCCCTATGGACCTCAGTCGCAGACGCGCCCCCAATAACTCTGGATGGCGTCGCCCACAAGGACAGGGACAACGCCAATGGGGACCACCCCGCCAAGGACCCCGAGCAAACGTTGCGCAAACCCCCACGACAAGCAATTCCTGCTTTAACTGTGGAAAGATAGGGCACTTCGCCAGGAACTGCCCACAGAAACGCCCCCAACGCACTCAGGCGAATCTCGTCGAATTCGACGGATTCCAAGACGATCCCGAGCAACAACAGTACCAACAGGAGGACACTCCTACTAGGGTGGCTCGTATCCGCACAGAGCTAGAGAACCTCTCCCAGGAGGAAAGGAATGAGATGGCCCAACAGATGGGCACAGATGAGGATTTTTCCAGCGTCTGATTAGCTCGGCACTGATCAGACGAAGTACAAGTTATACAGAATCGAACCCCGTGTACATATCTGCCCGAAAATCTATGACAGTTCACGCGTTCATTCATTCCGTATCAAAAAGAGCCGAAGTGGTCGCCCTAGTAGACTCTGGAGCCACAGAAAACTTTATGAATCTCGAGTATGCCAAATGGCTACAGCTTCCTATCAAGAGGCTTGAAAACCCTAGACCCCTATTCAACGTTGATGGAACTGAAAACACCAACGGGGCCCTCACCCACTACACCGACTTATCTATCCAGATGGGCACCCAGAAGGTTAATATGAGATTCTTCCTTACCCAACTGGGTGAACACAAAGCCATCTTCGGCTACCCATGGTTCGCGGCATTTCAACCAAAGATCGACTGGAAACGAGGATGGATAGATTACACCCAGCTCCCCATCGTCGCCAGAGCGATTAACTACGCAAAGGCCTGTTTCGTCCCCCGCACCCGCAACGTCCCCCGACCCGTCCACCGCGACCAATACTACATTGGTCGAGTCACATTCAATACTACTGCAACAAACCCAAATCTCTCAAAAGTCCCAAAAGAATACCATCAACACAGCAAGGTATTCAGCGAAGAAGCTTTGCAACGACTACCAGCCCATACCATATGGGATCATGCCATTGAACTACTCCCAGGAGCCCTGCATACGCTTCCTGGATGTCTCCTTCCCTTGACACAAGAAGAATTAAAAGAAGCCGACAAATTCTTCCAAGAACACCTGGACAGAGGAACCATTTGCCCCTCCGACTCTCCATACTGCGCCAACTTCTTCTTCATAAAGAAGAAAGACGGCAAATTACGACCAGTACAAGACTACCGACCGGTAAACAAATGGACCGTCAAGGACCGCACTGTATCCCCTTTAATATCCCAGACCATCGATCGACTCAGCGGATGCACACTGTTCACCAAATTCGATATTCGATGGGGCTATAACAACATCCGAATTAAACAAGGAGATGAATGGAAAGCAGCCTTCCTCACACCGCAGGGACTATTCGAACCCACGGTCATGTTCTTCGGCCTCACCAACTCTCCTGCCACCTTCCAAAGGATGATGAACGTCATCTTCCAACCTGAAATCGCACAACGATGGCTCTCGGTGTACATGGACGACATACTCATCCACACCAAACGAAGAGACAACGAAACGGAGGAAGAACATACCAAACGGCACCGCGATTATACGCACCACATCCTGGCCAAGCTTGAGGAAAACGATTTATACCTAAAACCTGAAAAGTGTTCATTCGAACAAAAGGAAGTCGACTACCTCGGAGTAATCGTAGGGGGACGAACAGTAAAAATGGACCCCAAGAAACTACAAGGCGTTGCGGACTACCCAGCACCAACAACACCAATGGAAGTTCGCAAGTTCCTCGGATTCATGGGCTATTACCGGTACTTCATACCCAATTACTCCAAAATAGCGCGACCCCTCCTAGACCTAACAAAGAAAGCCACAACATGGACCTGGGACAACCCGCAAATAATGGCATTTGAAGAACTAAAAACAAGAATGTGCATGAACCCTGTGCTAGCGCAACCTAACTTTGAAAAACAATTTGTCCTCCAATGCGATGCATCGGCATATGGCGTGGGAGCCATACTCTCGCAAAGGGGTGACGACGACACACCTGCACTCGAAAAACGACAAAAACCAGTCCTGCACCCCATAGCCTACTACTCGGCCACCTTCACACCTACAGAAAGGAACTACGATATTTACGAAAGGGAACTCCTAGCGGTAATGAAAGCTCTCGCGCACTGGAGGCCATACCTCGGATGGACACAAGAACCCTTTATCATACGAACGGACCATGCAAACCTACAATATTGGAAATCCCCACGCAACCTAAACCGCTGAACGGCCAGATGGCATGCCGACCTACAAGAATACGACTACATTGTCGAACATATCCCTGGAAAAGAGAACGAAGCCGCTGATGCCCTCTCCCGACCACCAGGTACCGACCAGGGTACCAGCGACAACCAAGGCGTCGTCATCATTCCCCCATCCTGCTGCAGAACCACAACCACCTCCTCGGCAACCACCATTCCCATCCCCGAGGATAACGAGTCACTAAAGCGTTTTCTTATGATCCTATACCACGACCACCCTACGGCAGGCCACCCGGGACGCGACGAGACACTCAGATGAACACAAGAAAAGTATTACTGGACAGGCATGAAAGATTGGATCGCCGAATACGTCAAAGGATGCACCACATGCCAACAAAACAAAATCCAGACCCATAAAACCAAAACGCCACTATACCGCATTGGCACAGAAGAAGGAACACGCCCATTCCAGCACGTGGCTATGGATCTAATCACAGGACTACCACCACACCAAGGAAAAGATGCCATCCTTACCATCGTCGACCATGGATGCTCCAGAGCAGCGGTCTTCCTCCCATGTTCTACAAAAATCACAGGACCTGGGATAGCTCAGCTATACATGGATAACGTATTCAGATGGTTCGGGATCCCCAGCAAAATCATTAGTGACTGAGATCCCCGTTTCACCTCCCACTTCAGCCGTGCATTAGCTAAATCCCTCGGAACCAACCAGAACGTGTCAACGGCATTCCACCCCCAAACCGATGGCCTGTCAGAACGCAAGAATCAATGGATCGAACAATACCTCCGCCTCATGACGTCATCACACCCGGAGCATTGGACCGAATGGTTATCTCTCGCGTCGGCAGTACACAATAACCGAAGGAATACAACTACCGGACTATCACCCAATCAAATCCTCTTTGGGCACGAGGTCACCCTCCTTCCTCCATCAACGCCACCATCAAATAACGAAACAGTCGAAAAACATATGATCCAGCTCAAGGCTTATCAGGAACAAGCGATAAAAGCCCTCCAACGTATTGCAGAGGGGTCAGCAGACCTACCGGTGCAATATAACACCGGAGACCAAGTATGGCTAGACGGCAAAAATCTAAAGTTTCCCTATCAGAAAACAAAACTACTCCCTAAACGGTATGGACCCTTCAAGATCGCCGCCCAGATATCCCCGGTAGCCTACCGGCTCCACATACCTCCGACCTGGACCATCCACAACATGTTTCACACCTCTCTCTTATCACCCTATCACGAAACTAGCGCACACGGCCCTAACTTCTCCCGACCACCACCTGACCTTATCAGCGGAGAAGCGGAATACGAGGTGGAGCAGATAAGAAGCCACAGACGTCATGGACGCTCTAGAACCCTCCAATATCTGATCAAGTGGGTCGGATACCCCGAGAGCGACAACACGTGGGAGCCTGCCGACTCTGTGCACGCCCCAACTCTCATAAAACGATACCATCGGAGACGCCCGCTAGAATCTATAAAAGTCGTCTCCAACTGCCCCTCAAATCCCAACATCTCACCCTGGCTCCCATCACTCCACGCCCACCATCCCCAGATCACAAATTCGTCTTCAACCCCAAAAGACACTTCCAATTCCAACCCGGGCAGAACCTCCACACCTTTGCCTTCCACTACCTCAATAAAGTTCCCCCGTCCCACTCCCGCGAACACTCTTGCTTCTGCCACATTTCCCTCTGCCCCTATCATCGTTGAAACCTGGATCCCAACCCCGAACCCCTCGACAACCACCAGGGATCCTTCCGCCCCTATTTTACCGTCTTCCCTATCAACGCCCCTCCCTATAAAGTCCACCTCCCATTCGACCACTGCTTCCTACTCGATCGCGAGTGCCCTTACCAAACCTGCTCCTATCACAACCACTCTTAAGAGCTGGACCCCCACCCCGACGACACCTTCGCACTTCTCCTCATCATCCTCACTATCCTCCTGTCCATCATGTCCGACCGCAACGAATCCCCTGCACGCAACGAGTCCCTCATGTCGGACTCGCCTCTCCCAGTCCCTCCTCCTTCCCTCGCACCCTTACCTATCCATCCACTCTGCAGCCCCCAGGAGGGTCCCAACCTCGACCCCGAAACCATCGCCATGGGCCGCCTCTCACCATCCACTACCCGTAATGCCCTCGCCGCTGGATTCGACTTCCCAGTCCCCATCCTCCGCACCATGTGCACTGCCCTCGCCAACACCGTCGACGAACGACAAAACATGTACGACACCCGCACAAGGATGCTCACGGAACACGCGGTGGCCGCCGAAACTAAGTTGGCGGAACGCGACCAAGAGTACCATGTCGCTCCCGAGGGCTACGAAACCGCCTTCGGGAACTCAGCATGCGAGAGTATTCGCATCCCCGCCAGAAACGGCATCTACCGCAAACCCCGATGGGTCAAACTCATGGGAGATGGAAAGGTGGCCGCATATTTCCAGGGACAAAACACCGACGAGGATCCTTACATTTGCAACATCACCGCCCCTTACAATTGCGACGAGGACAACCCCGCGGAGCCAATCGCACCTTGGTTCCGACGCATGTTGGTCGGATCCCCCGCAAACTTCTCGGTACTACGTGCTGAGACCGATGCCCTCTTCGATTGGGGCTACACTGCGGAAATCACCCGATACCGCGCGCTCCAGCACGACATTAGCACTCTGCAGGACAAAATCGAGTTGTTCCAAATGGATCTCGAGAGTATGCGGGAGGCGCGTAACGTCTGTGAAGGTAGGATCGTCAGCTCGCGCATCCAACAGCAGGTTGGCCACCTCGAAGGGCGATTCTCCCCTTACCCTACTATGCGTCAGTCCGGGTGGAAGGAGCAGGTCCGTGTCAGGATGGCTGCCCATCGCGCCTCGCAGGGGCTCGACAACTAGCGGGAGGGTGATGTTACCGGCCTCTCGGATCGCGAGTGTAAGTATGGAGGAACCGGCCTCATGTTCGCCTCATGTACGATATTAGGGTTCTGTCGTGTCTGCCTCGTGTTTGCCTTGTGTTTACCTCACGTTTGCCTTGTGTTTTTGATAGTACCTTATGGCTGTACGCCTCGAGTTAGTAGCATGTATCCTAGCTTAGTAAGCAGCCCATAAGTAGTATATAAGCTACGCCTTGCTGTCCCTAAGACGGCAAGTTGAGTCTCCTGTCTCAGTAGTCTCAATATACTTCTGTTCTCTATCTTCACTGTGGGTGGCTATTGGGTTGGAGCCCAACTAGCGGGAACCCTTACCAGACAAAGCCTTAGACGACGCTTCAGAGTCGTCTCTCTTATCCTCATTATCGACTTAGTGCGGCTCGAGCACTACTTAGCAGTCAGACTATCCCTTCGCGTTTAGTCTATTGTCCACTGCACTACGTGGCGGTGACACCTGGTGTAGCTTCGCTATATCTGGAACATCTGTTCCCATGGTTTGGGCTTCCCTCTCGGATCATCAGTGATCGAGACCCTCGGTTCACCTCTAGCTTTGCTAAAGAACTTACTAAGAAACTGGGCATCTTGTTACAAGCTCTGGCCCTGGTCCCCCAGTGGACCCTTCCTGCATCTCTGCCTGTACCTCCCAGCAAATCTCTTGGGGCTCACTGCCCTTTGCATCTTCTCCAGAACCCTCACATGATCTGTCACATGACTGGTCAGGTGCTGCATCAGGTGATCACTCACATGACTGATCACATGTCACATCATGTGACTTCCAGAACCTTCTGCTATGTTCTCCTTCTTGTCGCTCTATTACTGTACTGATTACTGTTCCTTTGTCACCATACCTGTTCATATGGTCTACTTACTATACTGTTATTCAGCCTGATGTCATTTCTTTGTCAGATTACTTGTCAGATGTCCCAAGATTCATCAGCTCACTTACTATACTTTGTTACTCGCTGATTCATTGCTTACTGATCCCCCTTGTCTGATTACTGATTGCTTACTTGGCCACTTGACTGATTACTTAGCGTTACTGGCCACACTTAGTCAACCTTTGTTAACCACTTAGCAAGACTGATTTGTCATCCAGTAGAATACTTGTATTTATACTCACGCTAGTACTGAACTTAGGCCCTAAGCCTGAGTTAACTCAGTTTTCGTCTCATTGCTCTTATCCTTCTGTGTGCACATTCAAGGCCCTCTTCTGCTTCTGAAACATTTACTCTTGACTTGTGTTTATTTGCAAGTCATCCGGAGCTTACTGATTGAGCTATATCAATCAACTTGCCTGTGCACCACCTGTCCCAGACCTCCCTGGCCCAGTCCCCTGCCTAATTAGGCAATGATGCGACTTCACTCGACTTAGGACCACATTCAGTCCTACGACAAGACTACACGGCTGATAGGTTGAGCTCAGCTCCCTTTACTGATTACCTGAATACCAGAACTTTACTTGATTGCTATTGCAATAATGATCCCAAGACGGATCGTAGCACATCTTGCAGAACATTTCTACTGCCTTCCACCCACAAACTGATGGTCTCTCTGAATGGAAAAATCAATGGATCGAACAATACTTGAGGACAATCACATCTAGTCATCCCGAAGAATGGAGCAATTGGTTGTCTCTGGCAACAGCTGTTCACAATAATTGGATGAACAGCACCCTGAAACAGACACCAAACCAAATCTTATTTGGCCATGAAGCACGCTTGCTACCTGACCATATGATCCCGGGGTCTAATCAATTCGTAGAGGAACAACTAACAGTGTTACAAAAGGGACAACAATCAGCTGCCAAACTGATCAATCAAGCAGCTAGAACCTCTCCGATCACAACACCCTTGTTTCAGAAACATGCTAAGGTCTGGCTAGATGGAAAAAACCTCCAATTCCCCCATCAGAAATCGAAGCTTCTCCTGAAAAGATATGGCCCCTTTGAAATCACCGAAGTGATCTCTCCAATTGTCTATCGACTTGCGCTCCCTGCCAGTTGGAACATCCATAACATGTTTCATGCATCACTCCTTACTCCTTATGTCGAAACAGCCTCTCACAGTCCCAACTACACGAGGCCACCCCCGGAGCTGGTTGATAACGAAGAAGAATACGAAGTGGAACAGATAAGAAGCCACTGACGTTATGGACAGTTGCAAACACTCCAATACCTTATCAAATGGAAAGGATACCCCGAAAGTGACAACACCTGGGAACCCGCCACACAAGTTCATGCCCCGCTACTACTCAAAGATTACCATCGACAACACCCTCTTTCAGCTATAAAAAGGCTCAAAATCTCGTTAACTAAACTACATCCCCATACCTGCTCTCCTTCAGTTGTCTCCACCACCCTCACATCCACATTGCCAACATGTCCGGAATCTGCACTGTCTCCCCTACTGTGTCTCAAACTCGCAACGTCCCAGCAACCCCCTCCAAACACTCACGCTACACCTCCCCCACCAACAAGAGCTCAGAAAGTGAGCTCGGACCCAATGAGGTCATCTTGGTCGATGACCTACAGCCTGATGTACATGAAGCGCTTGAGCAATTCCAGCTCAAACAACACACCAAAGTCGGCACTTCCCAAGAGGCCCTTGCCCGTTTCTGTCAGCAATGGGCAGAAGAAGGAATGGGGCTTAGGTCTGTACTCCACTCTCCCGCTCCAATCCCCATTCCCCCTTGCACCAAGTGCACCCTCCATCCTCCCCAAGTTGCCCTTCACCCATTCTGCAAACATGGGCCCGCTCTCTCCCCCGACGAAGTCACTCAAGGCTGCCTCTCCCCATCAACCACCCGCACTATCCTTGCCTCCCATTATGCCGACAACCTCTTCCATCCCATGCTCATGGCCATGTGCAAAGCCTTGGCCAATACCATCGACGTCCGACAGAGCCAGTTCGACCACCAAACACGCCAATTCAAGGAGCGCATTGAAGATCTCGAGCTCAAGAACCATTCTTACCACCGAAAGTACGACAAAACCCCTGAAGGGTTTAAAGAGAACGACAGGCACATTACCCAAGAGATACCCATTGGAAACAGGGTCTACTGGTTCCCATGTTGGGTCAAGTGTCTCCCCAATGGCAAGGTGGCCATGCTTCATCAAGACGCCCATCAAGATGATAACCCCTATGTCGTCGACCTCCTTGCTCCCTATGATGCGACAATCGAAGAACCCACAGAGCCTCTTGCACCCTGGTTCTGACACACTATCACCAGCCCCACTGTCCCCTACCAAATCTTGTGGAACGAGGTCGAAGCACTATTTGACTGGGGCCACCTCGCTGAGGTGGAACATCTCTGCTCCCTCGCCCAACAACAACTCTCCATTCGCAACTGCATTGAGGAGTTGGAGCAGGACACTGACACCATACATTTGCAGTGGGAAGCGTGCGAGGGTAGGCTCTCGCTGGCATGCACGCAGCAGAAGGTTGGGCACCTGGAAGGGAGGTATAGCCCTTACCCAGCGACTCATCCTGCTGGATGGCATTGCACCATCAAGAAGCCCAGGTTCTTGCAGGGGCTCGATGACTAGGCGGAGGGTCATGTCACAGGTACGGTTCTTATGTGCTGCATGATTGTACTAGTATGATAAGGTTTGGATTGATGTCGGACTGATACACCTAGTAGTACGTATCTTAGCTATCAGTGCCCTGTTTCATGTTTGTTATGCATACCCCAGTTCTGCTTCGTTTGCCCCATTCCCTTTTTCAGCTTGTACCCCAGATACACATGTACTAGTAGTGGCATTCCTGCCTGCCCATAAATAGGGCCCCATACTGAAGGGACTCACCGAGTTGAGTCTCCTGTCACAATACAGTTGACTTTGCCCTCTTTTCCCTTCTCTCTGAGTGGCAGTGCCTTTCTCTCTCTAAGGCAGCATGCGGTAACTCAGTACCTCATCACCCTGGAGTACATACTCGGGTGGCAATACAGATGCCATCGAGACTTAGGAGTATACACCTTCTGTCACCGCCAAGGGATTCGTCCACGGAATTGTGGTACGAGTATTGGGGTTCGCGACACTAAGACTCAGAAACATAGGAATGGGGGTTGATTGGGGTTCGATACAAGGACGACTGTACAGATGGTATAGAGTCCTAAGTCTCTATGATGACCATACTGCCAGCCTAGAAGGTATTCCAGGGTGTAAGAGTGTCGAGTTACCGCATGCTGCCTTAGAGAGGGAAAGGCGCTGCCACTCAAAGAGAAGGAAAAGGGGCAAAGTCCACTGTATTGCGACAGGAGACTCAACTTGGTGAGTCCCGATGCCGCGAGAGCCTATTTATGGGCAGGCGGGAACGCCACTACTAGTACATGGGATCCTCGGGCGCAAGACAAGAAAGGAATCGTAAGAGACGAGGCAGAAATGGGGGACGCATAACAAAAGTGAAACAGGGTACTGATAGCTAGGATACGTACTACTATGCTTATCAGTCCGACATCAATCCAAACCTTATCGTAGCAGTCCAGGCCGTAACGTACAAATACAATCACGGGGCACTTACGAACCGTACCTGTGACACCTTCTGCCTTGTGTCCCTTGTCACACTCCCAAACACCACACCCTTCCTACGATTCCAAGTTCTAATCTCCTGCACTCCAATAACTGTACTGCAGACCTGCGGACAGATACCTTGGCAGTGACACACAATGTGTTCCACGCTTCCCTCCTATTGCCCTATCATGAAACAAATGCCCACAGACCAAACTTCTCCCGTCCACCACCTGACCTTATCAATGGAGAAGCGGAGTACAAAGTGGAGCAGATAAGGAGCCACAGATGTCATAGACACTCCAGAACCCTCCAATACCTTATCAAATGGATTGGATACCCTGAAAGCGATAACACATGGGAACCTGCTACCTCTGTTCATGCCCCAAACCTTATAAAACAATACCACCACAAGCGCCCCCTAGAGTCTATAAAAGCAACTACCAACGAACAACAAAGCCCCAACAGCTCACCCTGGCTCCCATCACTCCTCGCCCTCCTTCCCCAAACCACAAGTTCACGTTCAACCCCAAAAAGCACTTTCAATTCCAACCCCATCAGAACTTGCACACCTTTGTGTTTCACTTCCTCAACAAGGTTCCCCCTTCCCACTCCCGTGAACACTTGTGTTTCTGCTGCATATCCCTCTGCCCCTACCACCAATAAAAGCTGGAGCTGAACCCTGAACCCCTCAACAACCACCAAGGCTCCTTCCGCCCCTATTTTACCGTCTTCCCTGTCAATGCCCCTCCCTACAAAGTCCACCTCCCATTCGACCACTGCTTCCTCCTCAACCGCAACTGTCCCTATGAGACTTGCTCGTACCACGATCACTCTTGAACCCTGGACTCCAACCCAGACGACACCCTCGCACTCCTCTTCATCATCTTCACCATCCTCCCCTCCATCATGGCCAATCGCAATAAATCCCCTGCATGCAATGAGTCCCCTATGTCGGACTCGCCTCTCCCGATTCCCCCTCCTTCCCTTGCGCCCCTCACTATTCATCCACTCTGTAGCCCTCAAGAGGGCCCCAACCTCGATCCCAAAGCCATCGCAATGGGACAGCTTTCCCCTTCCACCACCTGCAATGCCCTTGCAGCAGGATTCGACTTCCCAGTCCCCGTCCTCCACGCTATGTGCACAGCCCTGGCCAACACTGTCAATGCTTGGCAGATCACATACAATGCACACACCCGAGTTCTCACTGAGCATGTGGAAGCCATGGAAGCCAAGCTGGCCGACCACAATCAAGAATACCATGTCCCCCCCGATGGCTACGAAACTACCATTGGGAATTCAGTGTGCGAAAGCATTCGCATCCCCACCGGCAACGGGATCTACCGCAAACTACACTGGGTCAAACTCATGGGGGATGGCAAGGTGGCCGCATACTTCCAGGGACAGAATACCGATGAAGACCCCTACATCTGCGACATCACCGCTTCTTACAACTGCGACAAAGACAACCCCATGGAACCAATCGCACCTTGGTTCCGGCAAATGCTGGTTGGGTCCCCCGCCAACTTTTCGGTCCTATATGCCAAGACCAATGCCCTGTTCAATTGGGGCTACACTGCGTGCTGCAGCACAACATCAGCACCCTGCAGGACAAGATCGAGCTGTTCCAGATGGACCTCGAGAGTATGCAGGAGGTGTGAAATGTTTGCAAAGGTAGGATTGTCAGCTTGCATATGCAGCAACAGGTCAGTCACCTCAAAGGGCAGTTCTCCCCTTACCTCACCATGCATCAATCTGGGTGGAAGGAATGAGTTTGCATCAAGACAGCAGCACGTCGTGGCTTGCAGGGGCTCAACAACTAGTGGGAGGGTGATGTTACCGGCCTCTGGGTCTAGCCCAGTGTAAGTTCTGGAACCAGCCTCATGTTTGTCTAGACTGTACGATATTAGGGTTCTGTCATTGTTGCCTCGCATTTACCTTGTGTTTGAGTCGTGTTGTATGGTACCTTATGGCTATCCACCTCATGTAGGCCTCGCACTAGTAGCATGTATCCTAGCTTAGTCATTGATCACTAAGTAGTATATAAGCTGCGCCTTGCTGTCTCTAGGATGGCAAGTTGAGTCTCCTGTCTCAGTAGTCTCAATATACTCTTCTTCTCTGTCTTTACTGTGGGTGGCTATTGGGTTGGAGCCCACTTAGCGGGAACCCTTACCAGTGAAAGTCCTAGACGACACTTCAGAGTCGTCTCTCTCATCCTCATAATCGACTTAGTGCATCTCGAGCACTACTTAGCAGTCAGGCTATCTCTTCGAACCTAGTCTACTGTCAACTGCATCATGTGGCGGTGACACCTTGTCTCACTTATCTCTTCAGTTCTGAACTTAGTAGCACGACATCGTCATGTAAATACGATACAATCTCAATGTATAAAAGGAGGGATGCATCCTCCAAGGACAAAAATATATATGCACTGTTGTGTCGCCCCACTTTCTCCTCTTCTCTCAGCCCAACTTGTGTGATCTCCCTGGGATTTAGGATGAGTGCAAGTGCTGTCATCCCTCGTGAAGATTCTCATACCTTCAGAGCTATCTCCCTCACATCTCTTAGTAGTTTCTCATAGCAGTAGATTCATCGGTGTCATGTGACCCGATTTGACTTATGGTTTCAGCTCTCAACTCGGCACGCATCCTGGATCTCCCGATCCTTATCTCAGATCTTCAGATCTCTTTTTCATCTCATCCTTCTGCTCCAAACTCACATCTGCACAGTTCCACTAGGATCCTCGCTACACAACCCTAGAAGGATGGTCATGAGTCTAGAGAAGCCCAAGGCAGCCTCATTCATGGTTGTGAGGGGCAGTGCCCCCATACAAAGATAGAACTTGAACCAGATAACCCACAAACTTGTCTGTAGACTCTCAGAAAGAGTCAGAGCTCCAGAACCACTTCAGAAATTGTCACCTTGCTTAAGTCAAGCCTTTATGCTCTTGTGAGCATTGCAAGACTTCTATTGTACTTGAAAATCTGACTGTCTCTTGTGAGGGGGGATGCCAAGGAATAATATATGAAATAAGTATCTCAAGTGTGAAAAAATAGTGACAAGCATCCAGAAGTGTTGGTAAGGCAAACCCTGTTTTACTGATATGCCACAGATAGATACTCAGGCTATGCACAGCATACCCTGATGATTCACCTTCAACATGGCTTTCAAAGAAGCCTGAGGACAGCCAGATCCATGTAGATTTGACTGAGATATTATATACTTTATTCAAATATG
>QFEY01001681.1:0-11684 GCA_003316435.1 Russula virescens
TAGTCTTGTGCTTTCTTGTGCGCAAACTGAGTGTGGCTCGTAACTCTTTAGTACTCGCCAACGTGTGCACAACTACTTTTGTCTTTCGCAGACTCAAACACCCTTTTATTATCCCATAACTTCCCAGATTGCTCTCTCGCTCCAGACATACCAGAGATTCCACCGGGTGATATCGAGGACCTCTGGTATCACGAAGCTATTTACCTCGACACCATCAAGCTTACAGCGGAGTTCATCAAGGGCGTTCAGAATGCTACTTTGGACGATTCCAACCTTGGGCTTTCCAGGGAAGCGATTGAACGCCTTTGTAGTCCTCCTCATACACAGCAGCCCCTGATCTTTGATAAGTTCACACGCCTGGCGATAGACTCGTTTGTGGCCAATCCTTCAGAGATAACGTATGAGAAGAACCGCACTGCTACTGTGCACTGCTTTCCAGATGCAGATCTGCCGAGCTACTATAAGATCAAGCATCACGTCGCAGAACTCACTGGCATGGAATCTGTGGTACATCATATGTGCATCAACTCTTGCATCGCATATACAGGGCCTTTTCAGGATCTTGACGCTTGTCCCATGTGCTCCGAGTCTCGCTACGATCACTTTCGGCTGGAATCTAGCAATGGGAGGCAGAAAATAGCTCGACAGGAGTTCCATACAATCCCAATCGGCCCCCAACTTCAGGCGTTGTACCGCGATCCAGAAAGTGCTACTCATGCACATTACCTTCGGATGGAAAGGTCATGCGTCCTCTCTGAGGCCATGGAAGGGCGCCAATTAGACGAATATTCCAACGTCCTTCATGGCTCTGACTTATTTGAAGCCTTCTGTGATGACCGCATCGCAGAAGATGACATTGCACTCATGTTCTCGATGGACGGTGCCCAATTATATGCAATGAAAGCTTCTGTGTGCTGGATATATATCTGGGTACTGCTGAATCTCCCCCCCACCTTGCGCTACAAAAAGAAACATGTATTCATCAGTGGCTTCATTCCTGGGCCAAATAATCCCAAGAACACTGATTCATTCCTCTTTCCTGGACTGGCTCACCTCGCAGCTCTCCAAAAAGAAGGCCTCCGCATCTGGGACAGTGCACTTCGATGCGAGATTCGCGCTAAGGTTTTCCTCGCGCTTCTCACTGCAGATGGGCCTGGTATGATGCACCTTACAGGCTTCGTAGGCTACCATGGCAAGCACGGCTGTCGCCTATATTGTGGACTGCCCGGGCGTTGCGAGGAGCATGGCAAACAGTATTTCCCTGCCCTCTTGAGGCCAACAGACTACAATGTAGAGGGCTGTACCCATCTGGACATCGACATCACGGATCTTCCAAGGGCCTCGCTCGAGACTTACAACAGCAATCTGCAGTTCCTTGTCACTGCCCCAAATGAGACACAATATCATCAGCGACGCCTGAAAACTGGAATATCAAAGCCATCGATCTTCTCAGCACTTTCACCGACATGCACTCTACCGCTACTGTTCTCTGCTGGGTCAGACATAATGCATCTTGGTGCCCTCAATCTCGCAGACCTCATGATAAGCCTATGGCGCGGAACTATAGATTGTACCAAGCCAGATGACAAAAGCACTTGGTCTTGGGCTGTACTCAAAGGCAACGTTTGGCAGGAACATGGTAAGGCTGTGGGAGACACCTTACATTTTCTTCCGGGATCATTTGACTGCCCCCCACGCAACATCGCAGAGAAACTCACAAGTGGATACAAAGCTTGGGAATTTCTCCTTTATCTATATGGCCTAGGCCCCGGGCTTCTCTATGGCGTACTCCCCGAAGTTTATTACACAAACTATTGCAGGCTCGTTTGTGGGATGCGGTTCATGAATCAACATAAGATCAGCAGTGAGAATGTACGCGAGGCATATCTGGCATTGTGCTCTTTCGTTCAAGAATTCAAGATCATCTATTGCCAATGCAAGGCGACTCGCATCCACTTTGTTCGGCCGTGTATACACTCACTAATCCATCTGCCGCGAGAAGTCATTCGGATTGGTCCACCGATTTGCTCATCACAATGGACTCTGGAATGGACAATCGGGAACTTAGGGGAGGAAATAAAGCAACACTCTAACCCATTCGCAAATCTTTCTCAGCAGGGAATCAGACGAGCTCAGATAAACGCGCTCAAGGCTATGATACCGGATTTGGATGTGGAAAGAGACTCAGAGGAGTACCTCCCTCGTGGTGCCAAAGAACTCAGAGGTGGATTCACATTCCTTCGTGCACATGATGAAAAATCCTACACTTTATGTGACTGCGAAGCAGTTGCATTCTGCCAATTTATTGGGCTCCCTTGGAGTGGTAATGAAATCTTGGTGCGCCGGTGGGCAAAACTCCGGATTCTGACAGGCCAAAATTGCTATAGTTCCTGGAAGGAACTGCAGAGACCGTTGGAGAAGCGCCATACAGCACGCAATGTCAAGGTTTGTCTTATCATCCAATCATCTATGCGATCGCTAAATTTTATCATCAGATAGTTCTAAATGACAAAGTCCGTATTGCTGAAGTGCGGTTCTTTGTCCTTCTTTCTCACCAAGATCGTGAGATCGGTCTGGCCCTGGTGTCTGTATACTCATTACCAGATCCAACACTCCATCATATCTCTGTCGGAACGCTCTCATCCTGCAAATATATGGGAGATTCAGAACTCATATTTATTGATGTCAAGACCATACAAGCTGTAGTTGCAATGGTGCCTCATTGGCCAGCAATAGAAGGACAACCAGCACAAGAAAGATTCTTTCTCGTAGAGAAACCGGGATTTGATGTTGCAGTAATGTTGGGAGTTGAGGAGGACGTGCCAGTAGAGAATGATAATGTAATTACTCAGATGTAATAGTGTCCTAGATTATCGTAATACCATTGTCTGTGCAAGGTATGGTCAATATACGGCCAATTCCATTGTATGCATGCCGCAGGACCTAGAAGTGGTCCGGAACCCGGGATGGTATACCTGTTTTCGAATCTACTTAAGATTTTGCTATCTAGGCAGTATATACTACGGTGTTTTCAACTGGATGGTAAACCGAGAGATAATATCTAAACTTCCTTCCAACCAGATGCAAGTAGTTACAAAGAATTAAATATAGAAAATCACCCAGGTTGAACTGGGTGCATGGATTCAATGTCAATTACGCAAAGTCGACACCACATATAGATTGCTTGAGATGGCCCTGCATCTATAGATTAGCAAAAGAAAAAATCAGATTAAAGGATCACTTACACAATAAATCAAGGCAACGTCGAGCCCATCATATCCAAAGATGCGCGAATGCGAGCCTGCAGAAGCGTCAAGGGTCAAATTGATTGAAGAATGGGATGAGGATGGCAAGGAAGAACAGGGGGATGTTTTGGTATATCCCCTCAAGGAAGACGTATACAAATACGGAGAGGATGAATGCGACCAGGCAGGCATCGATGGGGTCCCCATAAATGAGGAAAAGGGCCACAATCATAACAGAACCGAGCTTGAGCACCCCCTCGACGATAAGCTCCCGTGACGTTTGGCGGAAAATTTCGTCTTCGATTTGGTCAATGAGTTGGGCATCCATGGTTAAGGAGTTGGAGTAGTGTTGGGAGGGTGGGCAGTGTCACTGGTGTGGCGGTGTGAGTGTGAGTGTGAGTGTGAATGACAGTGATGGTGATGGTGAGGGTAAAGACGGTTGAGAGGTGAAAAATTCAATAACGACTCATGAAAAAATCGAAACGTGAAAAAATCAAATGAGTCCTCGCTTTCGTACGTCGTACTCGGTAATTTTATTATTACTTAGTATACAACGGCAGGCGAGTATACGGCCAATGCCTGCCATATGAATTGTGAGCAGTCCAGATCCAGGGTATGGCATACCCATTTTGGAAATTACTTTAGATAGCATCGCTATATGCTATCTAAGTGGCATATATGCTACTGCGTTGAGATTATCGCAACTTGGGGAAGGAATATGAGGCATATATCCTACAAATAAACAAAACTACGTAGATTTTACATGACTTTTTTGAAGTATCTTAGCTATAGGGCCTCGTGCGTGGTACATGTGCATGAATTTGGGGCAGGATACCACAAGATACACGTGAGCATCGTATCCGATGGGGTTATAGATGCTGCCTTTTTTTCTTCGTGCACATCCCCATCCCACTTTGTACTGCATACACTTGCCAACATCCCTTCCAAATGACTCAGAATACCTATTCGTTTGGCCCCTTCCCTTCACGCTCTGGTGTATCTAACACTGGCAGGCAACTCTCAGATCTGGCCAATGTCTCTCAGTCGATGCTAGACTACATTCCCTCTTCAATGGACGATTTTTCGCTGGAGGATATGTCTCTCACAGGCCAACTTGGGGAATCCACTTTGTTGCCATCCTTGCCAGACCCTCTGACCGCCCCGGAGTCTGCGATCAACGCCAGTGCTCGCGATCATATGGGCTCGACAGCATATAATCGACTACTATGTCTATATCGCCAATCTGAGTATAAAGTGAAGCAACTGAGGTCATCACTCGACGACAAGAACATGGAACGAAATCAGTTGTCTTTGGAGCTAGAAACACTGAAGTACATGCTATATGTCTTCCATATCACCTCGGATCTGACGATCTTATCTTTCTCAGACAGACCCATTCCGACCTCATCGAGACCCACAAGTTATTCATAGTAAAACTAGCATTGAAAATTACCGATGAGATCGATGAGACTCCAAGCGCGAACGAACACCTGGCCTCTCTGGTGCCAAACACACTCTTTATGCCGCGTAGGATTCCTTTGCCGCAGATCCCCAGATCTCAATGTCCCAAGATCCGATTCTGGACAAAGGGAGAATGGCTAGCATTCTACGGAAAATTGAAGAATGTCTCAACGGTAGGAGAGAAAAAAGGCAAGCAAGGAGGTACAAGAGCCGCTCAAGGCGAGAATGTCACACATCTCTTTATCGAGGATGCTGATGGGAACTCGGTCGACAGGATATATGCTAGCAAGATCAGAGATCACGCTAGATCGGTCTGGATAAGCCTTTACTCGCGAGGAATGGCTCCGATGACTTGGAATGCCGGATCGATCGAGGCCAAGAATGAGTATTTCTATGAGATGGAAACAAAATACCCGTGCTTGCGCCTCTGTGAAGATCACTGGAAAGCCTTCCAAATCGGATGCTATGGGTATTTGCAATGGTATAATCATTATCACCCTAAGGTGCTAGCAGCAACGGCCAAGGACGCGAATAAGGACATGATGATCAAAACCGATGAGCCTGCAAAGAAGAAGCGGAAGATCGCAACTGATGACAACGATGCCATGGACGTCATCCAGCCAGGGATCGAGGCAGATCAAGACATAGACTCGTTCCTCCCAAGCACGAGCGAGGATCTCGGATTTCCTGGACCTCCTCAGCGAGAGGTTGGGCAGTCAGGGCAGTCATCATCTCGCAGCATGCTTTCACTGGGAGATCCTCTGTATGTTCTCCTTTCCCCTGCGTTCAGTTGCTAATCCTCACCTCATCCAGTGCAACCGTATTTGAATCAAACACCCAATCCTCAACGATGTTTCCTGTACACCGAGGCAATCGCATGCCAAGTCGAGTTGCGGCTATCGTGCATAAACTCCAGCAAGCTACAGGTCAAACAGCTCTTTCCCCCGATTCGATTGATGGGAAGGATTCCACGGCAGAGTCAGTCTCTCCGATCCCGCCTGCTGCGCCTACCATCATCCCAGTGCCAGTCTCGCCGATCCCGCCTGCTGCTCCTATGACGCTGGCAGCGCCACTCTCTCCGATCCCGCCTGCTGTGCCTACCATCATCCCAGCGCCAGTCTCGCTGATCCCGCCTGCTGCTCCTACGACGCTGGCAGAGTCAGTCTCTCCGATCCCGCCTGCTGCGCCTACCATCATCCCAGCACCAGTCTCGCCGATCCCGCCTGCTACTCCTACGACCCTGGCAGCGCCAGTCTCTCCAGTCCCGCCTGCTGTTCCTACAACCCTAGCAGCGCCAGTCTCTTCGGTCCCGCCTGCTGCGCCTACCGTCATCGCAGTGCCAGTCTCGCTGATCCCACCTGCCACCGAGAAGAGGAAGGGCGCCAAGATGTGGCCCAAGGGCATAAACACAGCAAAGTAGGCACGCGACTGATCATCGATGCGGACTACTAACAGCTTTGACAGGGACATTTGTGCAACAGAATGGTGCGCATCCAACCCCGAGGGGTTGATTACCGATTTCAACAAGTACTGGGTCAACTTGGATCCGCAGAAGAAAGCGGTATTACTATTTCATTTTGATTTAGAGACGAGGCACCCTCTCATAAATGCATTCCTAGGTGTACAAAGAGAAGGAAAAGTACATGCGTGCAACAGTGAGTACCGACCATTGATTGAGCGGGGACAATCGTATCAAGTTCTCATACACTTGACAGAAATCAGCAACTGCTAGCAAGCAGAAGTAGTCGTCCGGGCATCTCTCTCGTCGGGATCCGGATCTGGTGATGTGGAGAGCCTTCTCATCCACCGCCTAACTGATCATTTATTTTAGTGTCTTGGACGCAAGCCGTGAAGAGCAAGATCAGCGCTGGTCTCAATTTATTTCCGCTCAGTGACTCGGATGTGCCAATGGGAAGACGGACTCGGAACGGGAAGGGTTTCTGGTGTGTGTTACGTGGGTTTGTGGTTCTATTTCTCTCGGGATGCATGTATTTCGGAATGGGAATTGGACCGATTCCGAAAACGAAAGGGAATCGGTCCCGTTCCGAAAGTAGTACAAATAATAAAGGAATCGTTCGGAACGATAACAAAGACGTGTAGTGATTTGGATGCGCTCTGAGTGATTCCGTAAACGCGAAGGGTGTGCCACTATTCAGATTCAAACGGAGTCATTTCAAAGGCTCTCAGTCGTTCCTTATCGATCCGACTCATTCTGGGGGTTTTTCGCTGGGGGTCAAGCATTATCGAAGATCTCAAAAGCACGTGTCAAACGGGACAAGCCACACTCTCGGCATTCTATTGCGACTTTCGCGATAAGAACAAGCAGGATGCACGCAATCTGCTTTCATCCATTCTCGTTCAGCTCTGTCGTCAATCTGATGAATTCTCTCAAGTTCTTTCATCTGTCTATTCGGCCCACGGAAATGGCAATCAACAGCCTAGCATAGAGGCACTCTTGAAGTGCTTGACGACAATACTTGCGCTTCGGGGGCAGGGTATGCTTTATATCGTCGTAGATGCTCTCGACGAATGCCCGAATTCTTCCGGGCTCCCTACTCAACGGGAACAGGTACTCAGCGTTTTGAAGGAGCTGATCGGCTTGAAGCCACCACATTTACGTCTTTGTGTCACAAGTCGGCCCGAAATCGACATCCGAACCGCCTTCGAGCCATTAAATCCCCAAAACGTGCCACTCCAAAACCAGCGCGGACAAATTGAAGACTTTGCAAAATACGTTGAGTCGGCCGTCCATTCAGACTCAACTATGCGGAACTGGCCTGACAAAGTGAAGAAATTGGTCATCAATACTCTCGCTGAAAAGGGCGGGGGGATGTATGTAAACACGCTAACAGTCCTTCGTACTGTTTTCTCATGCGTTGGTATCAGGTTTAGGTGGGCGTACTGCCAGCTAGATGCACTGCGCCGGTGTCCGTTGCGAGATATTCCAAGTACTTTGAAGGACTTGCCAGAGACGCTCGATGAGACCTATGAACGAATATTACAGGGCATTCCCAGGAAATTTCAGAAAGACGCCCATCGAATTTTTCAATGGCTTACAGTATCTTCTCGGCCGCCGCGTGTGGAGGAGCTTGCGGAGCTTTTTGCGATCAATTTCGATGCGGAAACGTCTGGGATTCCCGAGTTCGACCCGAGCTGGCGCCCCTCGAACGCCGAAGCGAGCGTCCTGTCCGCTTGTTCCACTCTGGTTTCCGTTGTCCGAGTCGAGGACTGGCGCAGCGACCTCGTTGAAGTGGTGCAGTTCGCCCATTTCTCTGTAAAGGAGTACTTAACCTCAGATCGCATCGCGAAATCGACATCTGTTTCCCATCACCACATTCTCTCCAAAGTGGCGCATACACTTCTCGTCAAAGCCTGTCTCAGCGTCCTCATCCAGCTAGATCACAGCCTTGACGAGACTGGGCTTCAGAACTTTCCCCTGGCCTTGTATGCAGCGGAGTACTGGTTGGATCATGCGCGGTTTGAGGACGTCTCGTCGGATATCCGAGATGGCCTAGATCGCTTCTTCGACCGGGACAAACCACACCTCGCCACATGGATCTGGCTATACAACGTAGAATATAGTTACATGCAATACAATCGCTCTCCTCATCCTACACAGCCCGGCGCACCCCCTCTCTATTACGCTACGCTATGTGGCATCCGTGGTCTCATCGAGCGCCTCCTCGATGCAGATCCGCAAGATCTCAACGCTCAGGGCGGATATTACAAAACCCCGCTACTTGCGGCTTTGGGGAATGAACATCCTAATGTTGCGATGTTCCTACTACAGCGTGGAGCCGATGTGGAGCCACGGGGCGGGATGGGTCAGAATGCGTTATACATGGCATCGTCTCGTGGATACACCGAGGTCGTGCGGTCATTAATTGACCACGGTGCAGATGTGAACGCGGAGTCCGATGACATTATCGTGGGCTACAGTGGAGTGAAGTTTACTCCACTACTTGTGGCGTCAGCAAATGGCAGATTGGGAATTGCGAGGATGCTATTGGAAAAAGGCGCGGACGTGAACTACCAGGGTAACGAGACGAGTGCCCTGCACCTGACGTCGTCTCACCCGTCCAACGACCTCGCCCGGTTATTACTTCACCACGGCGCGAATATCAACGCTTCGGATTGCGACGGTGACACACCATTGCATGTGGCATCGATATATGGACGGATCGCTATCGTAACGTTTCTCCTCGACTGTGGCGCGAACGTGCATGTTCGGCGCAAGGATGGACGGACTCCTTTGCACTGGGCAGCAAAACACGGACGCACTGAAGTCGTTCGGCTACTGCTTGACCACGGCGCCGACGTGAACGCACGGATGGACGATCGCCTGAGTGCATTGCACCAGGGAGTATACAGTGGAAACCTCAACACTGTAAAGCTCCTCCTGGATCGAGGTGCAGATCCGCATGCCCGGACGAATGAGGAAAAGACACCTTTCCAGTTGGCGTTGGAGGTACAAGAATCAGAGGTTGCACAATTGTTATCGGAGCGAACAGGGGAGAAGAGCGAGGATGTCGAGATGTGATATTAACCCTGTGGGGTGCAGGTTTCGGAGGAGGCGATTCTAGTCCAACTTCCTCCAATTCTGCTGGCGCATTGATTGACCAATTCATATGTTACAGGTATATATATCACTATGGTGTGTAGGAGTATGACATCGCCCTGTGCCATATCACGACCCTTTGAGAAATGCCTTGGCCTCACGTTCGAGTTCCTTGTTCCACGAATATATCATGTCCTCATACGCCGAACAGATTCAAGAATGTGGATGAAACTGGTGCCGTAGATTATAATCAGGGTTCACACGTTTCTCAGAATATCACGGTTCGATTCACACCATCATCGTATTAAATTCGAGAAATAGGATAAAAGTTACCGGTAGGAAGAGTGCACGAGTGGGAAGCATCATTACGTTTGGCGGAGGTGTAAATATATGGTGGCCCTCAAGAGTACGGAGAGGAAAGGGATAGAAGCAGCGTCGGTCATATGGATAGCAGAGTGAAGAACAAACGCCCCATGATCGTTGAACGACGAGAGAAAGGGGATATTGAAATGTGCGAAGGCCAGCATAATAAAACAGTAGAAACGAAGGAGGACGAGAACGATAGTTTATGGGGGAGAAAACGATGGAGAACTCTGATTGAATGCGGTAGCTTCCGGCGCAGGAAACGAACGCAGGTGCGGAGGAATGCTTGGATGACACGACAGACGCCAGGAGAATTGATGTCGAGGGCAAGAGAGAGGGCGAGGGAAGAGAAAAGCAAAGGAGTGGTGAGACCACGTGTGCCGAGCTCCTCGGTGACGGTGTGGACGAGGCGGTGGACCTCGTCGAGCCCGAGGACGATGTGGTGGTGATAGGAAAGGTAGCCGTATTCTTGTTCGCGGTGGCTGTGACCGTGATGCTTATCGTTGGCAAGTGACTCTATGGCGGAGGGTCGAAAGAGAGGTTAAATTAGGTCGGAGGGGAGACGGGAGGGAAAACGACACGCGAGGAAGGCGCCCGTGGACACCATTGACGATCGCGAAAACACGCGAAAGGGCGAGATCATGCGCCGACGCGGCGACGTCTCAGGACTTCGGGAAGTGTGACGATGGTAAAGAGAGAAATGATAACGAGAACGAGAGAGGGAAACGCATAAAGAAAAAGAGACAGTAATGACTCGGAACCTCGTTCCGATCCTGACGTAGGGTTGGCGGTGGGTGGGTCAAGATTGAGAGAGAAAAGGCAACCCGTCGGGGATGACGCGCCAGTCCTCGTTGTGGGTGAGACGGTGAGACCTGGTGCCCTGCCCTGGACGGCGTTCAACGCCCAGGTGTGAATGCGATTCTTTTCAACATTGGTCCTTCCTTGCCATTACGGGGATTAATATTGTGATGGCGGGGATTCTGGCCGAAATTTGGCTAGAGAAACTGTCAAACTCGTCCGACAGTTTGATGGATGCTGTGACTTGGAAGTTGCACGGGAACGGGATAGACTGGGCATGGCTGAGGTGTCAGGCGGCGATTGACGGCAAAAAATGTTGAAATGATGCGTACTCGCTCTCACCTCTGCACCTCAGTCACACGAAAATATTCAAAGCCGAACACACGAATTGACAGCACCGACACCACGGCGCTTATGAAGAGAATCTAGAGGTGATCTGGCAGATCGTCTCTGCGCTGATCGAGGTCTCAATCGGAGACAGGATAGGAAAGTGTTTTGCCATATTAACATCAATTCTAAAAACCATTGGAAGTTCTACGAGGATCTGAACCCGCTCATCAAAGTATGGCTAAATGCACTCTGAAGCGTCACAGGATTACACACAGTGTATTCAGTAATATCACGCCGAGTGTTCGAAAATAAGATACTGTACCGCCTCGACGCGATCATTTCTTTCGAGCTCAGTGGTTTGATAACATGCATGCCTTGAACATCTCTCGCGAACAGAACATAACTCTCATCAAAAGACGGAGTGATGCGATGATGGTGCTATCATGAAAGAGTGGTCACATTCAAGACCATCGTTGCCCATAATGCGCGGTCTGACCCAGAGATTCATATCTCCACAGATTGGCTACGTGGAGGCGAGAATCTTATGTGCTCTAATTGCCCACCCTGCAATACGCACGGACACCGCGTCTTGCCAGCCATTACTGGCCCAACACAAAATGAGTTCTTAAGAGGCGCAATAAATAGAAACAGAACAAAGTAGTGCTGACGGAGGGAACGTACGTTGAGATGATTAGTTGGAAGACCTCCTGACGACGAGCTCCTAAAAATCCCAATCCTGCAGGATATTCGTCATTCACTAAAGTCCTGCACATTTTGACCATTAGTTTCGGTTTCGGGTTCATCGCAACCTCGAGTTGTATTGAAGTGTGTCACCATCAGTAATTTTCGAAGCCATGGTGACTGTCGTAGCATCATGCGCCTTTTTCTGCTACATGGTCAGGTTTGCGGGGTAGAATGCAAGGCTCTGA